>OMNM01034796.1:0-20681 GCA_900302745.1 Parablennius parvicornis | reverse complement strand
CAGAGTCTGACTGTCTATAGTCTCCACCTCTGAGTCTGATACTGCAGAAAGTCTCCACCTCTGAGAGAAGTTCTGTAGAGAGTATACACCTTTGGGTCTGGTTCTGCTGAAAGTCTCCATCTCCTCATTAAATGTAATGTGGTAAAGAAACTTGGAGACAAAACCAAGTCCTAGAAGGCCAACTCACAGCTAAGGCCCTGTTTATGTTTCAAGTGACGACACCTTGTCTGTTAAAGAAAAATGTTGCGTTTACACTGCAGCACCAGACACACTAACAACAAGAAAAATAGTAAGCCGGGCATATGCTGAAATATGTCAGTAAGGTAAAAACAACCAAAATATCCTGCACTACTTTGCCGGTGAAAAAGAACTATAACATTGATTCCACATTTGCTTTGTAGTCAACAGTTATTCATGTGACTAGTGTTTGGTGTTCACTAATTTCACAAAAGCAGACAAATGATCAAAGTCTGGTAAGTTCTGATAAAGACATTGCAAATATTAAAAATCTAATACTATTCATATGAAACACAGCAGAGCTAGAGCTAATAAAATGTTAACTTATAGCCTAACGATATGACAAGACACACAATCTCTTTATGTGTGTTTCTCTTCTTTTATTCTCTTTTAATTCAAGCTCACAGCACAAAGATGACATGCACAGAATGGACTAAACTCATGCTTTATCAAGACTCAAAAGTGCTTTGAGAACTCGACCTGCCATTTTTACTGTTATTATATAAAATATAGTATTGCATACATACAAGAGAAGTGCCATCAAAGAAGGTTTAGAAATTTAACCCTTAAACTTCACTCGCAAGCACACGCACTAACTATTGTACATAACTTTACATGGCAAACAAACAACACAAATAAAATAGGATGCAGCACTGCACCACAATGCACAATTTTAATACTAAAACTATCGAGCAACAAAACTTAGAATCCACCACAGAGAATCAGACCTCAACAATATACCAATAAATTGTTTAGATTGATACCTGAAGTACTGGCAAATGGGAGGAAATAAAAGATGGTCACCTTCTTACGAGGTTTCAGTTTTCTTTGATGGAAAATATAAAGTAAAAGAAGAGCAGCGAGGACTTAAAGATAAAATCCCAGTGCCATGCAAGTCCGCTTATATTGCCCATTGAATTAATATCATATAATCTCATGAATTCATGCATTAACATTTTGGGAACATTTTTATTTTGGCTGCAGCAGCAGTGTTGCTTTCAGTCCAGTTGGCTTTTACACCGGTACTCATGATGTCACACACCCTGCTGCTCGGCTCTGCTCGGGGCAGAACACACACACCAGGATTTGTCGTTGCAAATATTGCACATGCAGTGATCAGTTAAGTTTATAATTCGCCCAGTTATTGTGGGGTGATGGGGAACTTTATTTTGTAGAGAGGCGGAGTTTCAGGTCGGAAGTGTTTTGGTGTTGCTGTGCGATTTATGCTCTGAAGTTAGTGTGTGGGGGAGAAAAAGAAGAGTTTTCCGGAAGTGTTTTTTTGTGAATGGAGGATAAAGTTTGGAGTTCCTTATTAAACACGTCGCCTTCGACTCACATTCATCGGCTCTACACTGCTGACCCCGAGGTTTCAGGTCTCGAGGAAGTTTCAGAGGTAGTAGCGAGCATGGCTAACAACAATGTTTTTGTGGGATTGCCAGAGTTCTAGGAGTGCGATGCCAGAGCATGGTTCGCGGACGTGGAGGCACATTTCGCCTGCCGTGGCATCATCGAGGACGGGAAAAAATACTACCATGTTGTGGCAGCGCTTGGAAGCTCCACGACTTCTAGGTTAGTGGGTTTCATCTCCAATCCCCCCACCCAGGACAAATACTTAACATTTAAAGCCCACATTGTGAAGACTGTCGATCTCTGCAGGAGGACACAGGCCGCTGTTAGCTGTTAGGCCCCCCGACTTACGCCAGAGCACGACAACAACCCAGTCAAACTCTCAGCAGTGAAGGCTGAGTTCGCTCACATGGAGCAACTGGGTATCATCCACTGCTCTAACAGCCATTGGGTGACACTTCTGCACATTGTCCCCAAACCCAATGGCTGTTGGCATCCATGGGGGGACTACCACCGCCTCAATGACAAGACAAGGCCCGACCGCTACCCAGTCCCCCACATCCAGGACTTTTCAGCGTAACTGTCTGGCAAACAGGTCTCTCAAAGGTGGATCTGGTATGAGGGTATCATTGGATTCCAGTATTAAACCTGCAGATATCCCCAAGACTGCAGTCATCACCCCCCTTTTGAGTTGTTTGAGTACCTGCACATGCCATTTGGGATGAAGAACGCTGCACAGTCGTTGCAGCAGTTGATGGACTCAGTCCTCCGAGACATGCCGTTCATTTATGTCTACTTGGACGACATTCTCCTCGCAAGCGCCGCTGACGAAGAGCATCTCACCCACCTACCGGCCCTCTTCAAAAGCCTCAGCAAAAACAGACTAATCAGCAGTCCAGCAATGTGTGTTTTTGGCCGCTCTGCCATTGACTTTCTCGGGCACCACGTCACCAAGGAGGGAGCGACTTCCCTTATGTTGAAGGTGAAGTAAGTAGCGGCTCTTCCACACCCTCAGTCTGCACGGTCTCTCATAGAGTTCCTCGGCATAGTAACCTTTTATCACTGCTTCATACCGCGAGCACCCCACATCACGTGACCATTCCACTGGGACACACCCCTGGAGCCAGGCCTGGGGGTGGTTTTCACCAGCGAGCACCTGGTGACCGGTTATCCTACGTGCCCCGGTCGGGTCCAGCCTGAACAAGAGACGTGGGAAGGCTACGTGGGCCCACCACCCACAAAGTCCATCATGGGGGTGCACTGTTCACGCAGTGCAAGAGAGTGGGGAGCCATGGGGTATTGTGGGCCTCTGCAACAAAAACTGGCTCTGGGAATGTGGAACGTCACCTCACTTGGGGCGAAGGAGCCGGAGCTAGTGCGGGTGGTTGAGATGTACCGACTAGATATAGTCGGGCTCACCTCAACACACAGGCTCTGTAACCATACTCCTCGATAAGGGATGGTCTTGCTCCTACTCCAGTGTGGCACAGGGTGAGAGGTGATGGGCAGTTGGAGTTTGTCCCAGTAAACAAGAGAGTCACCTCGCTGTGACTTCAGGTTGCGGGGAGGAAAACTTAGACTGTTGTTTGTGCTTGTGCACCAAACAGGAGTTCAGATATTCAGCCTTTTTGGAGCGAGTGGGTGAGGTCCTGGAAAGGGCACCACCAACGGACTCCATAGTCCTACTGGGTGACTTCAACGCTCACGTTGGCAACGACTGGAAAACCTGGAGGGGGGAGTGATTGGGAGGAACGTCCTGCCCAAACCGAACCTGAGTGATGAGTTGTTATTGGACTTCTGTGCTAGTCATGGATTGTCCATAACAAACACCATGTTCGAACACAAGGATGTTCAAAAGTGTACCTGGTACCAGAGCTCCTTGGGTGCATCATTGACCTTGTTGTCGTGTCACCTGACCTGAGACCATATGTTCTGGACACTTGGGTGAAGAGAGGTGCAGAGCTGTCAGCTACTCACCATCTGGTGGTGAGTTGGATCAGGTGGCGGGGAAAACTGCGGGCCAGACCCGGCAGGCCCAAACGATTAGTGAGGGTCTGCTGGGAAAAGCTAGCAGATGACTGATTTCGATTCCCACCTCCGTGAGAACTTCTCTCATGTTGCAGAGGAGGTTTGGGACATGGAGTCCAAGTGGACCCTGTTCAAGACCTCAATTGTGGAAGTGGCTATGTGCAGCTGTGGATGAAAGCTTGTCGGTGCCTGTCATGGCGGCAACCCAAGGACATGATGGTGGACACCTGCAGTCCGGGAAGTCATTAAGCTGAAGAAGGAGGCCTTTAGAGCCTGGTTGGCTCAGGGGACTCTGGACTCAGCAGACAGGTATCTAAGAGGGATGCAAATGTTGCAGTTGCAGAAGCAAAGTCTCCAGCATGGGAGGAGCATGTTTACTGATCGGTCTACATCCCCACCCTCATTTATGGTCATGAAGTTTGGGTCATGACTGAAAGAATGAGATTGCGGGTACAAGCAGCCAAGATGAGTTTTCTCCACAGGGTGGCGGGCCTCACCCTTCGTGATGGAGTGAAGAGCTCAGTTATGAAGTCAGTCAGGAAAGACTCAAGGTCAAACCCCTACTTCTCCACATTGAGAGGAGCCAGTTGAGGTTGTTCTGGCATCTGATCAGGATGCCTCCTGGTCGCCTCCCTTTAGAGGTCTACGAGGCACGTCCAACTGGGAGGAGGCCCAGAGGTCGACCCAGGACTCACTCGAGAGATTATATCTCTGGCTTGTCCTGAGAGCGACTCGGGGTCCACCCGGAAGAGCTGGAGGAAGATGCTGGGCACAGAGATGCCTGGGCTTCTTTGCTCTCTATACTGACACCGCGATCCCAAACGGACTAAGCAGGAAAGAAGATGGATGGATGGATAGATCCGACAATCACACCACGCTTCCGATGCTCGGGAGGGGAGATTGGAACTAAAATCAACCCGATTCTCCTGTAGTGTGTGCCGGCCTTAAGCTGGAGTAATCTCTAAGTACATAGTGGTGTTTTGAGGATGGACCGATTTGAGATGGTATTCAAACCGTGGTGTCCTGCTGAAAGACCTTTCAGTGTGTCTACAGGATGATCTGGCCTTTATAATTTGTGAAAAAGCTACTCGGAATTTTGCTTATTCATTGTGTCGCAATAAGAAGGAGTTTAATTACAGATCAATGTATTCCCACTTTGATATGAACCTCAGAGAAACACCTGCAATAATACTTAACAGTATGGCTGTATACATGCATGCATGTGCATCTGTACATATACAGTAGCTAGGAACCAAACAAATTATCAGGCTAGTATTGTTCTCCACAGAAACTAAGGCAAACACATAATCAAAACAATCAAACAAATTTCTGTCATATATAAGTATCAACATGCATTTGAAGGGGACCTATTGTGCTTTTCCATATGTCTTGTTATACATATGACGGTTTGACATTTGAATAAAATGTCATGTATGTCTCAGGTAATGTGGGGACTCAAAACTGCATGCAGATAGGTTAAAATATATTGTAAGAAAAAGTTTTCCAAAAGCTGATGAAGTGAGCTTTCAAGGGAGGGGGTTGGTTAAAAAGAACAAAGCTGACTTTTGGTTTTTTTTTATTTTTTGTTTTTTTTAAATGAAGGTGTCTCTAAAGGCCCAGTACAGATATTATGACGGAACTTGTTCATGAGTCAAAATGTACATCTCACAGAGTTCCAGGCTTTTGAAAACACTGGAAATGGGCGTAATAGGTCCCCTTTTAGCAATACTGTGATTGTTTTATGTTTTATGCAGTTCCCTGAATTCCCCTCACCTGTGCTGACTCGTATGTGATGGTCTTGGTTTCAGTATGAACTAAGGGGACGTCCTTGTCGGTGATAGTTCCTCTTAGAGAGTTGGTGACATCTGAGATTGTGATTGTCTGGGTCTTTAGCAGAGGAGACTGGAGGGATCAGACAAAAAGCAACAAACTTTAAGTTTAAGTCAGAGCAAGTTGTTACAAATGAACCATCAAACTAATAAACTCGAAATAGTGTGAGCATCTTTACAGACTGCAAGCTCCCAAGATCAGGCTGAACTTCAAAACATGACCTTACCAACATCTACCCATGGGAAATATGCACCAATCAGCCATCATTTTAAAACCTTAGTTAAAATTATCAGATTTTTTATACAGTATGTTTAGTTTCTTTAATGCGCACTAATATATACTCTCACAAGCCACTTTATTAGATACACCTTATCAACTAACACTTATCTCTGCTCCTCCAGTCTGATGTGAGCAGCTCAGTTTCCCATGTAGACATGATGAATATGAGCTGATGTAGATCATACTGATGAAGAAAGGTGATTAAAGTGACTCTGAGCCTTCATCATTGTTGGTTTGGGTATTTGACAAACTGCTGATCTCCTGGATCTTCACACCAAACCATCACCAAGATTTCCAGAGAATGGAAACAAAAAATGATCCAATGATCAGCAGTTCTTGAAGGCAAAGAGAGGTCCGAGGAGGATCAACAGACTAGTTGGAGATGATACAATGACAATAGGAACTCAAAAATCCTCTGATTCCAACATGCAAGGTGCAGAAGGACCTGTGTGAGGTTTTCCATCAGAGTGAAGCTTGTAGCTGATAAAGAGCACACTGGGTGTCCCTGTTGTCATCTAAGAACAGGAAACTGAGGCTATAGTTCACAGAATATTCACCAGAGACCACAGAAGGTCTGATGAGTCTCCACCAGAACTGGACCACAGAAGGTCTGATGAGTCTCCACCAGAACTGGACCACAGAAGGTCTGATGAGTCTCCACCAGAACTGGACCACAGAAGGTCTGATGAGTCTCCACCAGAACTGGACCACAGAAGGTCTGAAGAGTCTCTATTTTAGTCGCCACATTCAGAATTTGGTGTAAACACAATTAAAGTATGGATCCACGCCGCTGGTATCAACAGTTCAGCTACGTGATGAGGTGAAGGAACTTTCCTATGAAGGTATTGATAGTGAAAAAGGATTTAGCACTTGTACTTGTGTACAGTGAGTTGTGTAACTGCAGAATGTTTTGATTCTCCACAAATACAACACCAATCTTACACATTCACAAATTCTTAATTACAGGTGCAGAAATCCCGTTTTACAAGTCACAGAAAAAAAAAAATGACATGCTCATATTTTTCCTACAATTGTTGCAGTACATTTGTTGAAAAATATATTTGTGCACCTGCAGAGCTTATCTGAGATCGGCTGATTTCACAGCCAATCAGATGAGAGGTACTTCTGTCCCACAGCCAATCAGAGGAGAGGAGCTTTTGTCTGTATTGAGGCTGAGAAGAAGAGTTCCCACAGCTTGGAATCTAAAACATCATTTCATTCATCATTTATTGAATCCACAGCAGCAGAGACGATATTCCAGAAGCTATCAAGGTACATTGTGTTTTTATCAACATTAATAAATTAACTCTGATGTGAATCTGAGAAATTTGGCATCCTGTTAAAACCATCCCTTCAATTATTCCTCTGTTTTGCTAACCCTTGTTGCATTTGTTAGTTGTAGATAAATCAGTCTGTGGCGTAGTGGATTATTACAAGTTACGATGTGTGTATTCTTGTAGTCTTGTCTATGATTGTATTACTGTAATAAGAGATTATACAGCATGCAACGTGTCTGCGTTGCATGCTGGTTATCACCAGCATTCACAGAGGACAGCTGTGACCTTGGGTCAGATAAGTTTGGACAAGTTTAGTTTTCAGGAAGAGAGTCAGATTCATATAACCTATATGCTGTTTTACAAGATAATGCTTTGTAGGTTATAAAACATGGATCTATAAACATACTACTTAATATATGCTTGAAAGATGGCAACATGGTAAATTGTCAACTACTCAGATTCTCCTCTCTCTTCTGGGGAAATGGTGGGTAATGGCGGTTCAGCCTAGGTGAGTGTCATATGGGTATTGGGAACTAAAACAAATGATCATGCTTGTTGTTTTATTTTTCATTAAAACATTAAATGCATATATGAAAATCTATTGTTTAGGACCTTCTTTTCAATTATCTAGTCACTTCTATGACATTGGATTTTTTCACATTTTTCCAAATGTCCCAATATCAGCTGTACACCGTCACAGTTAGACTACAAGGTGCATATATTGTATGCTGATGATGCTCATAAATGCTCATGCAATAACTGTAATAGCTGTAATATGGGATCAATTCAATTCAATTCAATTCAATACAATTCAAAATACTTTATTTATCTCCTGAGGCAATTTAAAACAGCATACCGAGTAGTTCATGTAAACAAATATAAAACTTAAAAACACTATATGAGTTAAGTGCACAGAAAAACCACGTAATAAATATTATAATTGTGCAACATTTAGAAAAACACTTTCACATCAATAGGCAGGGATATGCAATTTTCATCAAATTTGGACAATTCTGACACAGAATAGGGAGAAATTATCCTGAGAGTCATAATATTTTACTCATTGGGGATTCCATTCTTTCTATCAGGGTTTACAACAACTATCCCAAAATCCTTCTCATTGGCCACCTAATCACAATTGACTATAATGCTGTCCTAACACCAGCAATAACCTCCCACAATCTGAGCAACAATAGCTTGTCTGCTTGATCACACCACAGGGACCAGCCATCACTCCCCATGTGTATCAGTGAGTCTTGGCTGCCTATGGTCCTGGTATGGTTCACCATTGTTCCTTCCTTGATAGATACTGACCACTGCAGACTGGGAGTACCACACAAGAGCTTCACCTTTTGAGACACTCTGGCCCAGTCATTTAGCAAACAAGTGACGCATTTTGCCCCTGTCATACTAAATCAAATTCCTCAGCTTGCCCATTTTTGTTACTTCTAATACATCAAATTTAAAAAAATGTTTGTGAAAAATATTTTTACATTTGTGGGAAAAATATTTCCCAAATATATTACACCCACTACCAGATGTCACTTTAAATTCACTTTACTGGACAGTTCCCACAATATTATGCCCGATTGGCGTATTTCTTCAACAACAATTTTATGCATTTTTGCAATTTTTATAGGTTAGGCTTAGGGTTAGGGCTTAGGTCTTTGACAGACATTCAACATCATTCAGTGCACACAATTACATTTTCTAACATTATACAGATATGTAGAACACTACTTCTAAATCATCCTAAAATGAGGAGTCTATGTGGTGGCTAGCTCCTCCAAAAAGCGTCAGGAAAGAATTATTTGCCTATGTTGTATACCATACAGTACCTTTACCATTAGTTTTTGGCCAATAACATTTACATTAAAATGTTTCACCCAAAATATACATATATTGAAGTGCTACACATATGTTTGTGTATTCAGATTATGTGGTGAGGGTCCACATTGAAGTCTGATACTATACTTTGATGAAAGATTGAGTTCTTCTGACAAAAAAATATCTTTCCAAATGGAGGCAGTGGAAAACACTGTTTAACCCCATTGCCACACGAGTCAACGGGTTATATAGCTAAAATTGTGAAGACATTTTCCAACATTAAATGTAATGTACATCATCCCACTGCAGGAGAAAATAGATACCAGTCCTCTGCTCTACAACGTAGAGGAGTTTCAACACATGTTCAAACATGCATGAGCATGCATGAGCTTCCACTGTCCATCAGACAATTCCCTTCACTGTCCACTTAAAAAAAAACAATCTAAAGACCCACTTTTATTCCCTGACTTTTTACCAAGATTGAGAATCTGCACCTGCTTTTATTGTTGCCAATTTTATTGTTTGAATTTCTGTATTCAATTATTTAATTGCTTACTCTTTTATTGGCATTATTACCAGTCTATTATGTGAAACACTTTGGCTTCAGCCAGATGTTTTAAAGTGCTATATAAATAAAGCTGACTTCACTTGACTTGACTTAGCATCTACTAGCTTTTTAAGTTAGCATTTACTGTTATGGTCCTTCATTTATCAACATAACAAACAGGTCACAGCAGCAGTCTCAATCACCCGAAATATCTCATGCCATCTGAAATTTTGTTGGAGGTTGTCTTTGGTCGCAAGACCATGAATACCATGCGAAGTAGAACCACTGGTTTAGACCTAATACCAAAGATACCGCCACAAATCTCACACGATTACAACATTTTGTTTGGGATGAAAATCGCAGTGTGTAGTCGCCTTTAGATGAAGTAGCCAGCACCCAGAAGCTCTCCTCAGATGAAGTAGGACTCTCTCCTCAGATGAAGTTGGACTCTCCCCTCAGATGAAGCAGCTTGTGGCCGATACCCCTCAGATGAAAGTCAGCCACATCATGGTGAGGGCCGTTACCAGGACACCCAACAGGGAGAATGACATCTGAGTCCGCGTGAGACGGGCTGGGTTCAGCTCAAATGGGTTCGCCAAGCTTATCTGATCCTCTTGAACATCAATGGTCACCTTCACACTGTGACCATGGGCTTGTTCATGTTCCTCCTCCACCTCCACCTCCACCTCCACCTCACTTCCTCCTCCTCCTCCTCCTCCTCCTCCTCATCATCATCAATCCAGTTTACATCCGGCTGGTCTTCTTCCAGCAGGTAGCCATGTCGAGGCAGCACCGCTGTCCTCGGAGCTGGGGACAGACTGCAGGCTCTTACCTGACGTCCATACAAGAGTGATCTTCCTCACTGTGGTCAGTAGGGTCAGACCAAGAGACACAGAGAACAATGAACAGACACGTGGAATATGGTCAACTGACAGAAGAGGGGGTGGATGGAGGGGACAGAGGGGATGGAGATGATGAAAGGGAAGAAGGGGGATGGAGTGAGATGGAGAGCACAGGGGACAGTGGAGAGGAGGGTGAGAGGAACGGAGGGGGATGGCAGGGACAGAGGGGGGTAGAGGAGAGAACAGAAGGGGACAGAGGGGACAGAAATAGATTGACAGGGATGGAGGAAGAAGGAGAGGGGATGGGATTAATGAGGGGATGGAGGGATTGAGAGGAATGGAGGGGAAACGTACAGCAAACAGGGTTACAGGGGTCAGAAGGTAAATAAGGGGGCAGAGGGGATGGAGGGAGCTGAGGTTTTATTTACTTTCATGAGAATCAATCTTACTTGTTCTATTTTAAATAAATTTGGATGTCTGAGATTTCGTATGTTAATTACCTCCGCCAATTTGGTTACATTTTTGCCAGTTTGTCTGTTTGTTAGCAGGATTATGCAGAAAGTCCTGATGGGATCTCCCTAAAAAAAATTCACAAAATGGTTCTTGACCTAACTTAGATTCCGTTTAAAGTTGAGAGTGATCCTGATAACCATCTGGATACAAACTAATATCAAAGATCCTGTTTTCCCCGTTACTTATCATTGAGCTGTTTTCAAAACATCCTCTCTCCTGGAAATCATATCTGATTGACTTGTAAAAATCCAGTGATGTGTAGGATGGTCATATCTAGTAGGGTGCAACATTTCATCTGGATCAGAACCAGAATAAGATCAGGAAACATTCTGGAAGTTAACATTGGAAACCCCATTTACCAGTTTCAAAAATCATAACTCATAGAATGTTGTTTCCATTCTCTTGAAATTTGAAATGTACATTTGGAGGATCATTGTCCTGAATTGTGCCACATTTCGTCTTGATCCAATCCCGATTAACAATATGGCAGCACTTTGAAGTTGAGAAATTTTTACATTGAAAACACCATTTGGCGGAGGTCAGAGCTCTCCGAGGGATTTTCTAGTTTTCCATGTTACGAATCAGAGGCTCAGGTTGTTTTGAGACTGTAAACTCCACTTCAATAAACATGTATGGAGGACACAGGTTGGATAAATGATGTCCACTGACTGGATCATGCACCGTTAGCAAACTGTTTGATCTCAGAGCAGGATTACTATGGCAACATCACATCATCAAGAGGGTAAAACTTTCTCTGCAGTATTTTCCCCAGTTCTCAGGAAATCTGTCAGTCACTGTGGGCTCAGCTGTGGTAATGCAGCATGACTTCAAAAATGTGAGTTGAGAAACTGATATAATAGGAACATTAGTGAAGCTTCTCACTTTTTACGGATTTAGAATCTACCCAAAATGAACAACGAACAAAACGCTGCCTTTTTTTCCTCTAACTGCTTTGGTATTTATTTCAATGTATTGAGGACACTGATTTTGATATGTAGTGAAAATGATGACATTTACATTTTTGGCAGTTCACCTCAGTCAGATGTATTATTGACTCTGATTTCCATTTCCCAATATTTGTTCAACATTTCATCTGGATCGGATCCAGAATAAGGTCAGGAAAAATTACGGAATTGAATATCGGAAACTCCATTTACGAATTTCAAATGCACAGCAGTGTCTGACCTCACAAATTCCCTATTTGAAGAATCAAACATAAGTCAAATATTCCCTTAAACGCACTCCTAAACATTGTGGAAGTCCTTCCCAGAACATATAAAGATACATATTAAATTCTATGGCATAAGAATCAGATGTCATTGAAGTTCATATGCGTGTTAAGACCGGTGAGCGAATACGTTTGATAATATATAAAATTGTGTTATTTCATGTTGATGAAATGCCCAGTCACAGAGCCATGAAGAACATAAAACGGTATTATCTGTATTTAAAGGATTTAACAGATGTTTATTTAAAGCACAATCAGAAACCGAGTTCATTTAATTCAAGAAAAACAGGTTTAACTGTTATTTATTCGTCTCTCAATAAGCAACAATGAAAGTGCTGGAGAAGAAAAGGGAAGGTTAAATTATTAATTACCAGAAATAAGCTTCTCAGTCTGTACTCATAGCATGAGCAGAGTAAAAAGAGGAGAAGCAGTGTGAGTTGGGGTGTATCATCATTTATCAGGATTTAGAAATGTGAAACTGAGAGAGGTTTAACCCAGTGGGGCATCGCTGGGCTTTGAACCCCCAGGACCAGGTGGTCCGGCCTGACGGGAAGGAGGGCATCTGGCAGGGGTAACTGGTCTTGACTGGGGGGAGGATCACAAGGTGTGGTGGTGGGGGGGTACAGGACAGAGGTTTAGAGAAACACAGAAAGACATCCATGAAGTGATAGGTACAGGGAGGAGAGTTTGAGGGTGAGACAGATGAGAGAGGATGAGGTCAGTCCTCTGGACACTCTAGCTTGTTTCCCTGCAGCCTTTAGTCTGTCGTATGTGCGCAGCCATGAGACATGCCAGGACATCACCGCAGGAGTTCAGGCATGCAGTCGACTGACAGAAGAAGCAGTGAGAAAGCTTGCAGCCGTTCATGGGTGGGGCGTGTGGGATTTTGCCAGTATGTTTCAAACATGTCGCAGGAATAGCAGAGCCCTTTACAAAGTCTTATTCACATCAGCCTCATCATAAAAGAGCTTATTCTCCATTTTGAAACCCAGAAATATGTCGGACAAGAACTCAGTGCCCGATGGTAAAAAAAGACTAAACTAAACCAATCATCATCCAAAAGTACAACCAGCAGAGCTGCAATTATGGAGTCCATCAGAAGTTTGTTCAAGTCATTGAAGCTCTTCAAAGTCTGTTCAAATCTTGTTTTTGTAAACAAATATTTTTTTTAAATAATTCGGGTGGTCCAGCTGTAAAGTCACATGGTGGTTGAAATTAGTACCTGTTAGTCTATTATGTACAGTAGATTATAAAATGTTGGTTTTTCCATAAAAATAGAGATCTGAATCTAAAAACTATATCCAATCCATAACAATCATAGCTACAGTTTACGAGATGAGGTATGAAATGAAACCAATACCATAATGACCTGAAAATTACAAGACTTTTGCTGGTGTTGGACTGGTCTCACTGAGAGCTGAAGTCACCGAGTTCCTCACTTCTTCTTTGTTTTATCTGCTCTCATTACCCTCCATGCTAGGGCTGCATATACTGCTAATTCATCATCATCATCATCATCATCATCATCATCATCATCACATTACCAACAATCACAATAAACAACCTGTAAAACACTGACTGAACTGCACTAATCGCATCTTTTCATTCACTGTTTATGTCAACATATTAATTCAGATGAGTCCTGATGCAAAAGATATGATTTCACCAAGTTAACTTTACGTCAAATGTGGAGACAACGGGACAGAGGAACGTAACTAAAAACACTTTTGTCTCGTTAAAATTTGATCGAAAAAGAGACCGTCACGTTAAAATTTGATTGAAAAAGAGACCCCATTGTTATTTGGATGTACTAATGATACTTAAGTTCTAGTTTATATACTGTTTATTTATCACATGGTCCATCAAAATACTAAAAACAACATCGCATAAGGTCTGTTTAACTGTCTTGCAGATCTAATCTTGCAGATCTGCTCCACATGTCTCACAAGTGTATCCCTATGTATACATGTGTCAACCTATGTGTACCTGTATGTCATTGTGTCTACCTGTGTGTATATGTGAATACCTGTGTGTCATACACATTCAGGTAGTTGTGTATAGATATGAATGAGTTATCGAATGAATGCAGTAGAGCTTGTCATTCACATGTGGGGAACATACTCTTCATGAGAACCCAAGAGGAAGTGTGCAGTTGTGAGAAAGTCTGACGAGTTTTGATATCTCACCTTAATCTCTGTTGAATTTTTTTGCTGCTTTATAGAAGAGACATGTTCGGAATTCTCAGGCCTCGTCTCTGCTTCCATCACACATCTCATAATTTCAGTGTAAACCAGCTGGTTTGGAGCATACTGATGTTCTGTGCAGAAACATCTCACACCAGCAATATTTATATACTGTATATATCTATCAAACTCAGCATCAGCATTGCTGTGTGCAGTTCGTCTGTACACACTTGCCGCCTTAACATGTATGTAGATGAGAAAATATGAAAGAAAAAGGCTTCAGCATCGAAAAATGTAATTATGAAAGCAGGTCATCATGCTCAAAGCTGCGGGATGAAGTGGAGAACAGTACCACCAAGTGGAGGATCAGCAGACCACTCTGAACATTGTAACAATATATTCATTGTCAATTCTTTAAGAATCAAGCTTCATGCACAACACTGTGAACCTTTAAAACATATGAGACCTGGTAACTACAAATGACTCATCAATGGTTTCACGAATCTAATTGAATGTAATCTATCCTGGACAGCTTTAACAAGCATCAGTCTGGCTGCATGTTAACTCACACTTCAAAACACAAGTTATAGACATGTTTTCCAGAAGCCAATGAAAGATCAGAATACCTCTGATCACCATAAGCAGATCATTTGTTCCTCTGTTATTCCAGCTGTGGTACCAAGTGTGAGCAAACAAACACCAAATCAGCCAAATCAGTGAAAAAAGCAAGTTTTCTGTAGCAGATATACAGTAAATGACCATTTAAAAGTCTCCACTCTTTGACCGGTGTGACATCTTTATGCTTTTCACATCAGCTCCTGTGCGGATTTTGCCTCACACTTTTACACAAACACTGACTGGATTCCAAATTCTGCTGCTCATTGTGTCTCATTGGTCTCATTGTGTTCAACAGGTTCAAAAAGTTCTCCTCAACATGATCTGAGATCCATTTCCCACATTTCTGTAAATCAATGCTAGAATTACATTCTGTTAAGTAGCTTGAATCACTTCATCTCTCTCCTTATCTCGACTGACAAACCTCAGCAGGGTGTGAAGCTCAGAAGCTGCCAGCAGAGCTGCATCACTTTAAAAAGCAAACCGTTGTGCAAATGGGAAGCTTTAAATAGAGTTAGTCTCTGTGCCTGAGCATTCTGCAGCGGCAGCGCTGTTCTTACCGCTGGTTGGAGCTGGCCGTTGATGCTTGCCGTGCGGAACGGCGAGTTGGTGGACAGACGCTTGTCCCATTCACTGGGCCGTGGCTCTGGGACCGACTCCATGAAACTCCTCTTCAGCTCACTGATGCTCGTGTGGTGACGCATGATCTCAGTTTGGGTTTTATCCAGGTCCTTCAACAGGAGCAGAACAGTAAGACGAGGGCAGACAGAAGGTGAAGAATAGACAAAGAAGGGAACAAAGAGGACTGAGAACTAATACAAATGTAAATGAAAAAGAGGAAAAGTGAAAGCTGCTGGAACAGTGAAGTTGAAGGGGTTAATGGGTGAATGACATAAATCAGTCCTATCAAAAAAGTCTCAAACGCAATCTGTTTCATTTCACTATTGTCTTCACACATAATTTTTAATCTTTCAAAAACTGCTGAATCCAAAATCTAAAGTTTTTCTGGGGCAAATAAAGAACTTCCACATCGACAATTAACTGTGGTACACTTATTGGTTCCATTCATTAATGTAGGTTTGCAGAAATAGGAATATCGAAGCATGTCTCAAATCAAAGTTTCTGCGAGTTCATTCACTCTTCCAATATGCTGTGATCAAATTCTGCTGCAGTTTGCAGAAGTTTTTCTCACTCATCTATTTGGAGCCACAAAAATCTTTCATCATTATTTTATTCCGTACATTATTTTATCAGCAGAGCATCACAACATGAATTTAGAACGTTCACAATAAATGAGACCGAAGCTCCGCTAGCTTAATTTGGTGTCATTTCAACACACTGATGACCAGGTTTCAGAAAGAGCTTTGCTGTGGTTTCTTCCCACATCAGCTGCACTTTCTCTTCTTTTCCTGCCTTTTATCGATAGTGGAAAAGGCACTACAACACACGCCCAATGCTGTTCCTGCTCCAAACTCGCTCCTATGTCCGTTCCATTGCTCAACCCTATGTCCACTCCCATGCTCACCTCTATACTTGGCCCTCCGCTCACTATTCCACCTGCTCCATATCCATTCTTATTCCCACTCCCATGCCTGCTTGCTTGCTCCTAAACACACTTCTATGCTTGCTCCTATGCCCGACTCAATACTTGCTCCTATGTTTGGTAAAGTGGAATTGTTAGATTTTTCCCTCTGAAAGTTCTCGGAGATGACTGTGTTGTAATTGGGGCCATATAAATAAGATAAAATATAATAAAATAAAATCAAATTGTTTGCTTTTTGCAGAGGATATTGTGCACTTCTCAGACACAGCGGAACAATTGAAAGCCAAATGTGAAAATGTGGCACGTGGTGCAATGTTAGCAGCCAGAAGTTTGTGGGTTCAACTCCAGACTGGGGCCATTATGTATGGAGTGTGCATGTTCTAACTGGTGTCCTCTGGGTTCCCTGGTTTCCCCCACAGTCCAAATAGCATGCACCAGCGGTCCCTGAGCTGTGCTATGTGCCTGCTAACTGATGGGTCAATTTGGTGAAGATACTTCTCCCAAACGATTAATAAAGTTCTATACATTTCTGATGGCAGAAGATGGCATGCCTTTATCAGGTCGGCCATGTTTATACGTACCCAGGTTTTTACAAAAACTGATATTTCCCCCTCTACGTTTACAAAAAAATCTTCATTGTTACCGACCAGCACCTGGTTGCCATACACCTGGTTCAGAGCTACTATGAGCAAACCAAACCTGTAGAGGGCAGTGTAACGAGAAGCATGAAGCCATGATCACTAATCAGAATCCTGCAAAAAAACACGATGTAACTAATTGTGAGGTAAATATCCACCTTCCCCCCTTTAGATGCAACCGGAGACACAGAGTTTATTCAGATATCCACTGTGGATCGAGTTTTCAGGAATCATCGTTTTTGGTGAATCGCAGCTGCGTTTATGTGTAAATGCACGGCCAAACACAGAAAAATATCACTGTTTTTTCAAATACCTGGGTACATGTAAGTGCCTCAGCCTGATTTCAGCCCGGGCCAGTCTGCAGAAGTAGGGAAGTGGTTGTACCGAACAGTCATGGTGAAGACATAATGGTGAATTAGTCGGTCTCACTGTCATATTAATACTAATTTGGACAACTATCCTCACACTTTCTTCGTATGAGGCAGAATTCAGAAGTAGGTCAGCGACCATAAGCTGGTCTGTTTCCCCAGAATGATTCAATAACTGGGCTGGCTGTGGCTCAGCCGGTAGTGAGGGTTCAATTCTCAATCTTGCTATGTCAAAAAGTCAAACACAGTACTTCTGTACTTCCAAATGCTACAATTGTAAGTAGATGACTAACCATGTACAGTGTTTTGTTATTGAAGTAGTGAAAAAAGCACAATTCAAGTCAAATCTATTTTGTATAGGTCACCTGTTCCTGCGCTAGATTGACCTCTACACAGAACAAACTTTTTTTCCTTAGATGAGCAGGATTCACTCTAAAACTACCACCCAGAGGAACCACCCGGGAACCTTTTGATTAAAGAAATATATACAATCCTGAAATGTTCAAGCATAAGCATCCCAGTTTCAATAGAGCTGTGTGACAGCCTCACTGTTATTTAAAAAAGACATTTTCATAAGATATTCAGCTCAGACTCTTAAAGGTCCGTTTCAACACTGTCCTGGTATTTTCATGTTCCTTCCAGTATTAGATGCTTCTTGAACTTAACTCGGACCATGAAACCAAAGTAGAAACCATACAGCATGGCGGAGGTGCGGTGGGTCTGTGGGCTGGCTCTGGTGCCTTTGTAACTGGGGTATCAAGGAATGATGACATTTAACGCAAAGCAAGACGTTACATGTCAGCTAGTAGGTTTGAGGAGAAGCTTTGAAGACGTTCAGGAGGAAAATGAGCCAAAATGACATACAGGGGCAGCGAAGGACGGTTGGAAAGGAAATGAGTCCTCGCCTCTAAATCTAACAGCAAATATTTAGAAATAAGAGAAAAACTCCTGCAGACATGCATCACACTGGAAGAGTATCAAAGAAGGTGAAAGGAGGTGGATTTCAGACCTTTTCATTTTACTGTGTGTGTAGATGCCATTAATTAGTTATGTTAATACATAAACCTTAATACGTATGGCTTCTCAACATAAAACAACAGTTGAGGCCATGCAGCTCAGGACGGCTGCAGATTAGTTTTCCTGGAGCTTTTGTGATTTCGTTGTTATACAGCACTGTGAGGACAATAATCCAGACTGAATGAGTTCACAGCCACATATCGATGGTGCACACATGAGCAGTGGAGAGTTTCAGATGTGCTTGTTGCTTCAGGAGAACATACATGATTGGAAAACTTGTTTGTTTTGTTAGCATTGTGTGAACACAGTCTTCATACAGCAGACCTGCACATCAGAGCAGGAGAAGCAGTTTAGAGGATTTTAAACACAATTCACAATTCTGTTTTGTGACTAAGATTGCTGGGCTTTGGCACATGTTTCTCATGTGTGTATATTTATGACCTGCATATCAGGCAGACTTGTTTCTGTGTGAGATGCAGTGAACCAGCATCAATGTGCTAAATAAAACGCTGATGTAGAGCAACAAAAATCTGCCTGATACAGCAAGTTCCCCAATCATATATAGCTCCTCATATGAATATTTGACATGATAAAGTTCATGAAAAAATGATATAAAACTACTTGCATGAGAGTCAGACAGGAAAAGAGTGCATGCAAACCCTTCAGGGTTGAGCTAAAAACAAGGCATAAAACAAAGAGAAAGACATGGATGCTTTAGAGACAAATAAAACTATCACAATGTTCATGCAAGCACAAAGACCGAATGAAAACAAGCACAACAGATACAAACCTCCAACATTAAATTACTATGTCTGATATAAATAGTTTCACCCTCAAGTTTCTTAGATCTCTTCTGTGGAAAATGAAAAGGGAAGAGCTGATTGTAAAAAAAAAAACAACCCACAATTGATTCAAAAGTTACATAAATCATAAAACTCAGCACAGGAATGTGAATCATAAAAAGAAGATAAGATGTTTGCAGAAACAAAGCAGTGACAGTAGTTGTTTTCACTTCTCAGAGGAGAAGATATATTCAGCTGCAGCAGGTGAGTGTGAGTGAAGGCAGCAGAGGCACTAAGAGGACATCACATGCATGTCTGCGTGATTATGATTTTATGAAATTCGTTCTCTTAAAAAGCTGTCACATCCTATAACAAATGTAAACAACTGAGAATGTTTCTGCACTGAAAACACTAACATGAAAGCTCTGATTTGATCCTGACAAGTCTGATCAAAAAACATCTAAAAAAGCCAAGAAAGTTGTGTAATGGTGAAAGAAAATGCGGTGGTTAATGAAGCCGCCAGCAGAAATGACACCAACAGGTTGGGAACATGACCGGGTGTGAATAGGTCTTCCCTCAATTTGAAAGCTTTAACTTAATAACTGTTATTTTACTATTTATTCAAATTGAACTGTACATTACATTCATCTGACACAATAACAGAACACAGGTATCATTAGTGAGTGAGAGAGTGAATAAGTGAGTTAGTTAGTAATAACAGGGTGCAAACTATGGGGGAGCCAGAGGGTCTCCCCTCCCCCCTTAATAAGAGACGAGTCCCCCCTCAAAATAGGATTTGTGAAAACATTTTTTTGGGGGGGTCTTCAAAATATTGTGTGCTTTCATCCTCATGCACAAATCATATGTTAAAACTGGCCTCATTTTAAACATGGTCCTGATAAAATGAAAACTAAAATAAAAACAAAAATTAAACACATAGTAAAATTAGCACCTTCACTTTAATAAAGTTGCCGGCCTGCACGCAATTCTTGTCTTCACCATTGAAGCGTGGAGGCGCCAGTCTTAAATGTCACTTTACTTCACCTGCTCAATTTTACGGAAGCCCTAAAAGGACATGGTTAGATACTTTCCCTACCTCCGTTTTCCCGTGATAACGAGATAATTGCATTTGCCAGAAAAAATTACAACATCACTTTTTTTTTTCTTTTCTGGCGCTCTTCAGCCAGACCAGGGGTCGACAACCCGCGGCTCTGGAGCAACATGCAGCTCTCTGGTCCCTCTGCTGCGGCTCGTTGAGCCTCGGTCCGCGGGCATGCAACAGACATACAATGTTACAATTATTCACTCACGAACCGAGTGGATAATATTAACGCGCGCACGGGGCGGTTTGTTGCGGCTCCCAGTGTGTTCTGTTCTGGGCATGTACGACAAGACAACGACTGGTGCGTGTTGGTGAAAATATTAAAATCAGAAAAAATAAAACAAAAAGCGAAGTGTACTTGAACGCACCAAGAAGCCTTGTCGGCTTCACAGCAACGTGTCATGGATAACATGCTGCATCGATACCGCCGTCATAAATTCGACTGGTTGTTGTTCCAGAAGCACAACACCTGCACGAC
>OMNM01034795.1:11183-31931 GCA_900302745.1 Parablennius parvicornis | reverse complement strand
TACAAGTATGTTCATAAAAGAGTAATCTTAATAAGTGCTCTCTTTTCACAAGCTTTTTAAAAGTACAATAATTTTCATCACTGAGGCCTCTCTCGATCTAAAAAATGCAAGAATGTTCTGATATGGTTTATAAAAGCACTGTATATAAATGAAGTTAACACAGAATGAAATTGAATGATAATGATGAGCCCCACCTATGAAACTCACGTTTCATTAACGAAAAAGTGCTGATTATAGATTTATGTGTGTACATAGTTGTATTTACAAAATCAAAAGTAATCAAAGTGGGGTGTTTCACCATGTTAGGCCTCAAAGGTTTAATGCCAGTGACCAAAGCAAACAATGATCATAAGTCAGATGTTGTGTCTCTTTGAACATATTCTGGGTCTCTTAGATGTCTATGATTTTTATGTGTCATTTATCAACTAGTTCTGGCTGTCAAATACATGGGCAGGGTGCGGCCTGGACGAACCGTCAAACGTGGTTTCAAATGGTCTTGGACGTCTATGGATTTTGCTCGCACAGCGGGAAACGTCAACATAAAAGTCAGTCTCTGAAATATAAGTAACATACAGTATTTCTCATGGTCATAATATGTATCAAAGTTCATGCAATTACCAGCTATATTTAACATTTGATATACCAGTGTGCACAGAAACAAGAACGCAAAAGCAACACAGCCCCATGCTGGTTTCTTATGGAAATATAGGCCTGGACATTAAGAGACAAACCATTCGTTAGTACTTTTACTTTTAATATTCAAAGTAAATTGAAAAGTAAGTACTTATTTAATTTTTACTCAATTAGGATTGTTAATTAAGTACGTCTACTTTTACTTAGGACTATATTTTGCTGGTAATCTGTACTTTTACTTAAGTACTGAGCTTCAGTGCTTCCTTCACCTCCACCAAAACACATTTGTGCACAAGCTCAAACTATCTAAAGGGAACACTAGGGGGCACGAGAAACCACACAATATACAGCTTTGCAGCGAAAGCACAGCTGATGGTAATGGAGGTATTATTGGTGGTAAAGGTTTGAGCTCTTGTCAAAGAGGGATTTGTAGTTGTATACCTTGAGTTGTGTACCTGTAGAATTATTTTGTGTACCTGAAGAATTTTTTTTGTGTACCAGGCGAAATATGTTATTCTCCACATATACAACACTACACTCACACATTCACAACTTCTTGATTACATGTGCACAAATGATGTTTTACAAGTCACACGTTGAAAAAAATGTCACGCTCACATTTTTCCTCCAACAGTTGCAGTAAATTTTGTGGAAAAACGTGCGCGCGCCACCTCCATAGTTCAGGTTCACTTTCCAAATTGAAGTGACATTAAAACAGATTGCAGTGCATAATTTGACCAGCTGGTGGTAGTACAGAGCAAAAAAAGACAAAAAAAACAAAAGCCTCCTTAAAACCATTATACCACCATTGCGTTGCAGGATATTGTGATCATAAAAATTCAAACAGTCGACACACAGAGATTGTGTGGATTGTTTCGGCTCTCGGGAAGGCTGTATATTTAACTCGTTTTACCATCAGATGTGTGCAGCTGTGAATATGACACAGCCATCAGAGTATACCACACAGGAAGAGTCAATTAGATTTGTTTGACAAATATAGTTGTTAAACATGTCCATGGAACCAGGAACTCACAATATAGATATAGAGAGTAAACACATGCACACACATGCACACTCTTTCCTGTTGTCTTAGGTAGAAATACATGCAAGCAAGAAATAGTGTGGTTGCACATTTCATAATGTAGATGCAAATAAGAGCTAAAGAGATGATGTTTTATGCATATCCAGCAGACTGTTACAGTCGTCCCTTCTGAATATGGGTGAAGACAGTGTAAATCCTAATCAGGTTCAGAAACAGACACAAAGCAGTCACATCTTACATCCAGGGGCAATTTAGAGTGTCCAATTAACATCAAATATATGCTGTTGTTTTTTGTACTGTAGGAATAAACTATACCTGGTGAAAACCTATGTGTACACAGGAAGAACATGCAGACTCTGCACAGAGTGGTCCCAAAGTTCAATGTGAATTAAAGATTATCTCACTATGAGACCAAAAAAAAAGAAGAAAAATCACACTAAGTTTGAATAATTGTGAAAAGAAAATTCACGAGAAATGTAACACTTAAAGTCGGATGTAAATATATTGAAAAGTAACAATTTCAATATGTTCTTTGCTTAAGAAATGGTTTTGTGAAAACAATGGGTTAATGTTGTCAAGTTTGTTAGTACTGTTTATGACGAGTGATTAATGAGTAACCCAGGGGGAACGAGAAGAAGAGGGTGTGGAGGTCTTCTTATAGAGAACTAAAGAGACGCCTGGACATGTTATTCCATCGTAAAGCCTCTGCCGAACTGATATCGATCGCTAATATTCTTCAAGATTCATTTCTCTTCTGACGTGAACTTTTCAACTCTAACTATGGTGAGTCTTTGCCACGTATTAACTAGATCTCACAAATCTGGGTTAATCATTGTTGTGCTACGTCTTCAAGGTGAGTGTGTTTGAAAAACAAAAGTATGTTTTGCCTTTCAGCTGACGAGCACTTGATTGGAGCTGAAAGTTCTTCGTTTCTGTTTGCTGTCATGACTTCAATCAGACTCCTGTGTTGCCCAGCCGCCATCCTCCTCATATTGTCAGCCTCTTCTCTATGTTCAAGTAAGACTGAATAATTTATTATTTGTAGAACAGTGCAAAATGAATAGTGGTGTCAATATGAGGATCTGAAAGTGAGATTAAACTGTGTGTTTATTTCCTTTGCATGCTTTCTTTAGCATCAGCCACAAGAAGTTTGTGGGGAAAGAAGCTGAAGTTTAATGGGCCTCCATGTCTGTGGCAGCTTCGTCCAGAGGCTGTGATACCGGCCCTGGAGGAGCTCAGTGTGTGCATACTTGTAAAACGCCTTGTTCCCACAAAATGGACTGGATTTGTTTACAAAGCTCCAGGAAACAGAATGATCGAGCTTGGACTTGGGGGTTCTGGGAATCTTCTGACCGTATGGCTCTTTGGAAAAGAGCGGAATTTCCAACTATATATGAAAATGAATGAGTGGTACTATTTCTGTATCACCTGGTCAGGCAAAGCTCAGCGGCTCAAGATCTATATGAACGAAAAGACTCTGGACGAGGTGGCGTTATTCCCCATCCCATTCCAGCATCTTCCTTCAAATGGGACTCTCTCCTTAGGGGTGTCTCACTTCTCGGTGAATGGTGAAGTAGACAGAGAGAGTGGCACTGACCTGGTTGGTGAGATCAATCTGTTCAGGGTGTGGGGCAGAGAGTATGGTGTTGAAGAGCTGAAGATGCTGAACTGTGTGGACGGGGATGTGGTGAGCTGGACCAAAGACCTCCAGCAGAGGAAATATTACTGTCCTCCTGAGCCTGACAGCTACCTACATTGTGGTAAATTTATATTTTTCACAAGGTAGCGGAGCAGATCCTCCAATACCAAGCTTTTAAATTGAATCTCCCCATCTCGACCCCTGTCCCTGTTTTAAAGATTACTATAGAGTCTATAGAGTAAGTAAGTTAGTAAGTTTATTCAGTCAACAAGAGATACAATGCAATATATACACACAAACACACACACACACACACACACACACACACACACACAAACATATACATATATATGTATACATATGTATATGTATATGTATATGTATATGTGTATGTATATGTGTATATATGTGTATATAATAAGTAAAGTGAATATTGATTATGCCAGTAATTTCTGCTCGTTTTGACTTAATAATATTTATGTGTAGCTCCTAACTGAGTTTTTCATCTTCAGTTATTCCTAAAAAATGGATTTGCTAGCACTTGTCCAAATTCTTTACCATTAATTTTAATGTGGGTTTGACTTTTCCTGTTTCCAAATATCTATATACAAATAAGGTAGTGGCCATTACAGAATTTTCTATGTCAGGGGTTCTACTATGCCCATGAGCATTTGCAGGTCTTTTCCTTAGCAATAGAAGCTCGAATCATCAGCATATAATATGCAGTTAGCTTCTTCCAGAATAATACACGCATCATTTATTTGCATTGTAAATAATTTGAGCATCAATATAGAGCCGTGTAGAACTCCATGTGTGATCGTTTCTTTGTTGAAATCAACATTCTTGATATGCACATACTGCATATCCCAACAGCGTGTAAAACATCTGCCTTAAAGTTAAAGTACATTCATACATTTTGCACACAAGGAGGAGGAGTAAGTTTTGAAAGGAAAAATAGTCACGCCTTCATTTATAATCATTTTGTTTTCTTTTTTTATATATGTTTCTAGCATGGTCACACTACAAAATCCAAATGCAGACATCCATAGTTCAGTCAAACTACAGTTCAAATTGTCCAAAGTCCCTGGAGAAAATCACGGACACCTGGGTATGTACAACTTGCACAAATGTAACCAGTCATATTAATGTATTGCTAAAAAAAAGTATTTTTCTTCTTCTTGTTCTTTGTTCTTAATAGCTGAAGCTCATATTTCCTAACAACATTACTGTCCAGGACATCTCAGTGTCATCCCCAAGGTAACACACCCTTTTTTGTCGCTACAGAACAGTCTCAAACTTTTTGGTTTATTAACTCGGAGGCTCTAAATCTCACATAGCAGTGATAATAAACATTTAGGAACTTGATATTAATGTGAAAGCAGCAATACTGAAATGTGAAATGTTTGATGTCCGGTAAAAGTACTATGTTCTAGAATTTGGACAACCCAGTGTCACTCCACATTGCGAAGGAACTTTTTACCCAAATATGGCAGAACCAAATATTTAATAATATACTAGAAAATTAATCTATTTACAGATAATTTAACAAATATGTATGATTTGGTAGGTATAGAAAGATAAAAAAAAAAAAAAAAGAAAAACAGTCTGACGTGAAGTGACAGTTGAGTCTTTAGTAAATGTTGTTGCCTTTCTTTATGGCAGTTGAGTAGTAAATGTTGACCTCTTTGTCAGAAACAAACTTATACCAATGACAACAGCTACTGTGGTATAAACTCCTGTAATGTTTGTTATCTGTGTTCCCGTACAGCCATTCCTGTTATATGGTCAATAATTCTACTCCTCCGCAAGTGCAGCAGCCTCAGGTACATTACTGTTTACAGTCTCTGGTTTGACCTTCCAATGAAATGAGCGTCAGTGTCCGCAAAGACTTACAAACTGTTGTAAATAACAAATGGCATACGTGAATCGGTGGCATATACAAGCATTGAGGTCACCTCCGGGGCAATGTGGGTTTGAATGGGCAATTTAAGTTTCAACTTTTAAATGTCAGCCAATATATTTCTGGAATCATAAAACTTTTCTTAATGGAATGAAAAAAAAATCTACATTTTCAGGGCATGGACGCACAATCAAACACTACCTGTGACAAGTGGTAAGATCAAAGCATACCAAATATTTAATATAAAGTTTGACTGCAATCCTCCATATTCAACGTTGCTGCATGTTCTTGTGTTCACAGTTTTAGCTGTGAGGTCTTTGTAAATGTGCATCCTGCCGCAAAAGTAGACGTTGTTCAGGCTCACATCGCCACACTGTTGAATTTGAACTTCCCTTCCAAGTTCCTCAACCTGATAGCTGACCCAGACACCATCAACATACTTCCTGTAGGTGAGTTTACTCTATGTAGGACACACTTTACACTGCACGTGCTGCACTTTACACACTGTGTTAAAGGATGAGTCAAAGGTTAACCAATGACTGAGACGAGTATTGCTATCTTGAAAACTGATGCCTCTAGGTCCCCTATTCATCTGGATTAGTGTGAATATACAATAATTATTCAGTTTCTGTATTTCAATGGACCTAAGCACAAAGGAAGCAGCTGAAAGCTTTTTCTTTAATTCTTGAGTGGTTATATTAAACGGCGTAGCTTCATTACACTAATGAAAACATGACAGACAATAGCTCACACTTACCTGCAGAAGCCCATTAAGAACTGAAGAGTTGCATAGCTGAGTTTCTAAAATTAGAGAATAAATGTTGTATGACTAACGATTTTAAAACTACTTCAATTTCCATAATTTGATTTCCATTATGTTATTCATTAAAAATGTTCTATTTCAATGTTCCTACTCTAAAGCGTTTTCTAATTTCCTTTCAGGGTTATTAGCAACAGACTTTCCACCGACTGTCAGCATTGCCACATCAGGTGAGTATCATAAAACACTGACAACATCATATAAACGTTTTGTGATTGTTTTGTGTCAAGCAACTATGTGTGCGAGATAAGATTTGCTGTTATGTTTTTTGTTGTTAAATACGTCACTTTAATTTACAGGTGAACATCCGACTCTCGGTCCACCACCTCGGCCTACTGATGTGTCAACAACCGAAGAGCCTTTTGATGTCAATGAAACTGCTGGTCAGTGATGTTTCTGTGTTTTCTTTGTCTGTTTCTGTTTTATCCTAAGCTATTATGTGAAAAGAGATTATATTGCACATGAACGACAGGAGATTTAAGATCACAAATAAATACCCAAAGAAAACCAATGCATGCACGTGGGTTCAGATGCCAAAAGCTTTGGAAAAGAACAAGATTAGGTTTTGTATATAGATCTCAAATAATATGTTGCTATGTTGTGGATGTGTATTTTCTCTTACTTGAAAAATTATTGAAATGATTCACTGGATCACTTCAGTTTCAGTGGATCAAATAACACGCCTGCCTTTGTAGTAGTCAGTCAGGGTAAAATCTTGTGAAAAACTTCAACTATATATCAATTTATTTGCACAATTACAAATACTGTGTAATATATAGCAGTGGTGCTGTCTTATCTGTCTGTTTACTCCTTCAGTCGAAGCAGATCATTTTTTAAAAGTTAATCTGACGTTGAATATGACTGGCAGTCCTTTAAAACCAGAGGACATCATTGAAAATTGGGTAAGAGATTCAACACCTGAAGTCTGTCAGTTTAAATAAATAAACACTAATTTATTTGTTTTTTTTGTTTGTTTTTTTTTGTTGGTTTGTTTATTTGTTTCTGATTTTTCTTTTTGCTTAAGTTGAAAGACCAGCTAGAACAGAATGGCCTCATGACTGTGCTGAATCCCATCATAAAAGACATTTCTGGAAAGTAGGTGATGCGCGTTTTTGATATTTCTCTCTCGCTAGCATTTTTGAATTTGACATTTGTGACAGCTCTGAAATGTTTATCTGTAATATTCCACAGGAACATGAAGCAATATATGGAGTTGATGGTATGTCTGCACTTGTTTTGGGGGTTTTTTTGTAACTGATTTAATTGACATCAACATAATATAACACAAGCATTGCCATTTTAAATGCACAAATATTTTCTTTTCTTTTTATTTCTTTCTTTTTTTGTAGATTTCCCAGCAAAAAGAAAAACAGTAAGTGACTATAATTACGTTTATAAAGACAAACAATCCACAAGTCTGCTTGTATCTGTAACTAACTGCACAAAATTAAGGACATTTGTATTTGATAATGTGTTTATGCCACTAACAGGTACAGGAGTAAATACACTACACAGCATACAGACTCTGATCACCACTGGTAGCAAGATTAACCTATTTTATATTACCTATCTAAAAGAGAAATTAACAGGCTTTCAGGTGTCATACAATTCAAAGCCGAGTAGCTGCTTTACAACAAATAAATAATTCATCAAACACAAATGATGTACTTTTTGTGCACAGTTCGAATTTAAATGTTGAATATATAAGCTATATATCTATACTATATACACACACGCGCACACACACACACACACACACACACACACACACACACACACATATATATATATATATATATAATGGCATTGCCAAACGAACATTGCCAAAAGACCATTATTTTAACTGCATATTTCATCAACAGGTTTGACTGCTCCTTTCATGTTCAGGTGAACAACATCATCGGCCCCGACGCAGCGATAAATTTAACCTCCACTTTACTGATGTCTCACTATAAAAATGGCTCGATCATTATTACACCAATGTCGTTGGACATCATACGCATATGTGAGTTTTTCCAAGAACAAGTTATGTAATAGGACAATGAAAATACAGTGCGGGCGTTTGTGTAAATGTAAATGTTCTTTCTTTTTCTTTCACAGTTCCTGGAAACTGTTTAGAACAACTAACTGACTCAACATTTTATGGACAATACATTTGGCCTGAAACTTTTCCACAAATCGAGGCAGAGATGATCTGTTGGAAGCCAAGCTCCGAGAGAGCTTCCAGACTTTGGTAAGACATCTACTCTTCTCATTTTACTGAGTGTGTGTAGTCCAGAGACAATGAGACTTTAGTTACCAAATTTCCAGATTAGTGCTGAAACGTGACAAAAATGAGTCATAATCCTTTTTTTTTGTTTGTTCTGAAAGCTTGTCATGCCGTGCCAAAATAAAATAAGTTGTAATATCTTACATCATAAACCTGGGTATTACGTTATATATTACAATTATTAAAACAGCAAATATTGGTATATGAATGAGACAAAGGACAATAATATATGGGATTTTATTAATTGCCTTAATAGTCCAAGACAATATTTAACTTGGAAATGAAATATTGAAAGTGAAAATGTCTTTTTTTTTTTTCTTATGCCAATAGTCAGCAAGACAACAAAAATCTCACAGCAAAATTATCCTGTTTACAATCCTCTCAGCCATACAATCTGACCTATCATGTAATTTTGATAGATCACATCCAGTCAGCAGCTCCAGCAACAACTAATATCCGATGAGTGACATATTAGTGAAATGAAAAGCTTCAATCTTTTGTGCACCCTCTCTACCAAATGAGCTGTAAATATCACTCAAGCAATGAAGGGATAATATGAGTAATCAGTTTTATGGTCTCTTTGTAAAACACTGGGTCAATACTTATTAAGGGAATAAATAGTCAGGGGGATTTATATAAATTCTTATCAACCTTTGTAAAGCTGGTTCTAATCTTTATAACCGTGATCCACTGTAATGAACATGGTGCTTTGATTCAAGTAGACAGGTGAGAAACACACCTGAGAGTTTGTTGTCATAATCTTTTCTTTTGATCCTCAGTAAGTTAGACTTTGAAACAGACATGGCCAGCTGGGGTGAACCTGATTTGACTCACTGTGAACCACTGGTGACAATCCCCGACCTGGACAATGTGACTGTGACTCCTGGTAAGAGAATCACACACACGTGCAGCCGAGTCAATCACTCCTGCCTTCAATGTTACCAGGAGCTGATCATTGTAATGTTTTTGCAGGTAATGCGGACGAGGTGGTGGACGTCATTCAGGAACTTGTGAATGTTGAGCTGGGCAATAGTGAGGCGCTCTCTCCCTCCAACCTGAATTCAGTGGTGGAGAAGCTCAGTGAAGTGGTTGACATCAGCATCATCAGGCCCAATGTTGGAGTCGACATTGTCAATATTATCGCCGATATCCTGAACTCCAAAACATATGTCACTCCAGTGGCTAACACGTAAGGAGAGAAAATGCTTTGCATGTTTTTTATTGTTTTCAAAGTTTTGACAGATATTTGCTCATGTTATTCACTTGTATGTATTTTTTTTTTTTTTTTCATGGGAAAAGTGTCCTTTATTTGACCGAGAGGATGGGGGACAATATGGATATTCAAAACGAATCTTTAAGTATAACGGCTCCCTCACTGGCGCTTTCTATGATCAACGCAGAGCCAGGCCAGTTCAGTGGATTCACGTTTGGTGTGTCCTCTTTTTCGTCAACATTGAACCCAGAGGTGAGATTTCACTCCTGTTCTAATGATAGGAGTTGTAAACATTACTTGAAAATTGAGAAAATATCCACCAGCAAAATAACAGCCTCTCATGACACAATAAACTTTCAAATTTAAATTTTTATTTACGTGACATTTATGTAACTTTTCTTCCTTAGATTTTTCTCTATGAGAGTTATATGGGTGACCCTCTTAATGAGACAATGGTGACCATCTCTTTGCCTTCTGCTCTTCACCACTCATTCCAACCTGGACACAGCAACAGGACTCGCATACGGTTTCAGTTTTTTGCAACACAGGAACTTTTTGAGGTACCTTTTTCCTTCTCTCATTTTCCATTGCTTCTCATTCTTAATAATACGATTATTTCTCCTTTTGCTTCAGTGTGTAAAAAAAGGTGCTTTTATGTCCCTTAAATCAGTCATGTGTGAAGACACTAATCAATATCAAAGGCATTTAGAAAAATGTTTATTTGCATTTTTGCTGGAACTGAGATGTGAAAGATTTCCCTCTTATGTTTGTAAAAGAATGAAGCGACAAAATCCCATCCATATTCACAAAAAAGTCAAACTTGATCTATAAATTAAAACTGATTGTTGGGAAAAACAACACAGGCTCACTTTCAAGGCTTCACCATTTTAAAAAGCATTTCATATTGTCGTCTACATTTGCTAATTTATGTGGCAGAGCTGCGATACAAGGGGTTCAGTGACCATCCCTTGGCAAATTTTGAACGGGTTTTATTATATAGCACATTTTACCACTAGAGCAATGTCAATGCACTTCACATCATGAGTCATTTACACCAAAGTGCCCACACAATCATTCACACACACTCCAACAGTGGCTGCTGGGTTTGGAGGATGACCTCTACTAACGAAGTTATTACATGGTCATCTTTGATCTTAGTCCATAAGCAAGTAGAAACAAGAATTTAATTATCTTCTTTTGAATTAGCTACGACCTGCTCGAATACCCAGGAGACAGCAGCTGGATAAATAAAAAAATTACTCTCATTAGTAAATTCACTCAGCACGAAAAATGGAAAACAGCTCATTTGTTTTTTTGTCCTCGTGAAATAAAATCTACAATCGACACTCCTTCATGCTCCGTGTTGCCATATTTCACACAATAACTTAATAGTGGAGGTTTCCTCTGGGCTGTGTAAAAGACTATTTGTAGGCTGAGTGCTGAGACTTTGCATGTAAGTGTGCATGTGATCATTTGTATGCAGTTTTTTCCCTGTTTGTTTTGTGTTATTGTGTTGTGTTGTTGTGTTATGTCATATTATGTTATGGTATGGTATGTTATGTTATGTTATGTTATGTTACGTTACGTTACGTTACGTTACGTTACGTTACGCTACATTATGTCATGTTACGTTACGTCACATTATGTTACGTTATGTTACCTTACCTTACCTGACCTTACGTTTTACGCATCAGAAGGAAGCTTTATATTGTCCTTGGAGACATGGTAACAGTTATCATTCATTGAGTCAAATATTTGCATGAAGGTCTCAAAACACAATTATGGTCTGTAGCACATCTTTGCACCATTAATGAAACTTGACTCTCACAACTGCCTTGCTGTGAACTGTTGTCATTCCTGCATTTTATTTCTAACAGGATCCAGCCGGTAGCACACAGAGCAACCGGAGAGTGGCTTCCTGCATAGTATCTGCCAGTATCAATAACAGCCATATCGTCAACCTGCCGTTAGAGGATCGAGTGGTGGTGACCCTCACCCATCAACCTCTCCAACAGGTGACAAGAGTTTTACAGTGAGTTACAAAAGCATCTCTATGTGACTCCAACAGGACCATCACCTCCCCATTTTCTTTACAGCCAGAAGACCAAGTGCTGTGTATGTTTTGGGATTTCAAGATGAATGGTGAGTTAAATGTATGCTCACATTATATTTAATAGGATTAACTGTAGCTGAGGATCACTTCAGTTATATGGAAATGATGGTGCCAAACAACCTCATTGAACAAAGGAAGTTTCAAGTCCGTTGATACTTGAGACCATGTGTGTGTTTGTGTTGGGTTGTGTGTGTCAGATGGGAGGAGCGGTTGGAACAGTAGCGGCTGTGAACAAAGGAGCATCTCTCCGTCTCAGACCAGCTGTCTCTGTGATCACCTCACACATTTCGCCCTGCTCCTGGTGAGTCACACAAACTCCTACATCCACCAACACACCGTGTTCGAGTCGGCCAGTTCACAGCTGCTTGAGTGGTTCGCTGCTAATAATGAGCTCCTCGCTGTGATTCTCCGATGCCAGTTTATCATTAAGCCCCTTTGGAGCAGTTTTGTCCTGAGGTGTTGTTGAAGGGCATGTGGATAGTTTCAGAACTTCGGTATACAGTCAGTAAAAAGTTGCACCATGATAATTCTGCATTCAGATCTCATGTAAAGTGGTATAAATATTTACTGAAGGCCGCAAACGTTGACTGCATTACTAATTATTACTGTACAACAATATATTACTTCCCCCAAAAAATCTAGATTAAAATAATAACTGCACTTTATATGACTTAATTTGACTTATTGTTCATATGTTTTAAAAAGGTGTGATGGCTTTCTGTACACGGGAATGATGTTCATGTTTTCTACTATTAGTGCATTAATGGCACAATAACTGACTGATGCAAAGAATCTAGGCACTGTGATGTTTATGATATTATGAGTAATAATACACTTCTTTATTTCACCTACTTACATTTGAATGTTTTTATGAATGTTCTTTCATTCTGTCTTAATTTTAACAAGGGCATTTATATAGAGAGCGCACACTTGCAGACACACAAACAAACACGCACAAACGTGCACACACACAGTTATTGTGTAAAGCACTGTGTGTTAGATTGTATCGGTATAAAATAATGTGGTAATAAATAAAGATTGTGATTGGTGTGTGGGTGAATATGTGACTAGTTCTCATGCTCAATCTAACTCTGTGAAACGTGAAATGAGCAACAAAACAATTATTGTAAAGAAAAGAGGTTTTATGATGTTGGTAAACTGTTTTTCCAGGATGTTTCCAGAGCCCCCATCAGTCAGAAGGACAATCAGATACTGACAATCATCTCATATATTGGTTGTGGTATATCCTGCATCTTTCTTGGCGTCACTCTCATCACCTACCTATTGTTCGAGTAAGTAATCATATTTCATTGTAAAGACTAAACACAGTGTACACAATATACACTATACAAGCTGTCTTAATGAGGACATTCAAATCTTTAGTATTATAGTCCAACTATCACAGATTAATGCTTAAAAGCTTCACAATACAAATGGCTCAAATTGCCTTTTTATATATGTCAATTATTTCTGAAGCTATATAATCAAAATGATGTGGTTGATCACTTTTTATGGAATACTAAACACTGAAATTGTGTTTTAAGTCTTTCAATATAGTATATATTTTTTGGACTTCAGGAAGCTGCGCAGAGACCGTCCATCCAAGATCCTCATCAACCTGTCAGCGGCTTTGCTGGGGCTGAGCATGGTCTATCTTGTCAATTCATGGCTGTCCTCCTTCTCCAACTACGGCCTGTGCATCGCCACTGCTGCAACGCTCCACTATTTCCTGCTGGCGTCGTTCAGCTGGATGGCTCTGGAGGCTGTGCACATGTACCTGGCGCTGGTCAAGGTCTTCAGCACCTACATCCCCTCATACATCCTGAAGTTCTGCGCAATGGGATGGGGTAAGACTGAACCTCTTACTGTCGAAGTGAAGCCGTCAAAGGTGGTGAAGGACTTTGTGTACGTTGTGTTTCCGCAGGTATCCCTTTGGTGATAGTCGGCTTGGTGCTGGCCGTAGATAAAGATGTTTACGGCAATGTTATGTCTGAAGATGATGTGATGACGCTTCAGTCCACTGGTCCATTGTAAGCACTGCACTCATTGAAACAAACACTGGATGGGATAATGAGGGAATTATTGTGAAAGTGTCAAATCTATGACAGCTCCAGCCATTTATAAATAAATTGCAGGTGTAATTGATGGAAAAAATAATTCATAAATTATGCTCATATGACAAAATGACACCAATGATCTTGTGATCAAATTCCTAGTTTAAACAATATGAAGAACAATCGTCTCCTTGCTTCTCTCCACAGCTGCTGGCTGCAAAATGATACTTGCTTCTATGTGACGGTGATGGCTTTCATTTGTCTGATCATGCTGGGCAACGTGATGGTGTTCATCATGGTTCTGATCCAGATCAGACGGACCAGAGCTAGTAATCCAACAGATAGCAGCAACGCGCTGCGTGATTTGAGGGCAGTGGCCAGCCTCACCGTCCTGCTGGGTTTGACCTGGTCAATGAACCTGTTTGCATTTGGGCCTGGCAGAGTCATAATGTTGTACCTGTTTGTGATCTTCAATAGTTTCCAAGGTAAGCAAAAGCTGCAGATTGTTTTATTGCATCAAGTCGATTACATGTAAAATTGCAGGACGTCTTTAGATTCAACAAAATCTTCTTTTTTACTTTGTCTTGTTTTCAAAATGTTTAAGGTATAATTTACTCAACTTATAAATGAAAACGGAGTGCTGAAATTTTCTTTATTAATACTACAAACACTTTTATGATGCAGTTACAAAATAAGAAACAAATAATGAACCATGTTTTTTGAGTACATATCTGGGTTCAATAGTGTGACGTAATCTTAATCCACCATAACTATCAGGTTACTGCTTCAACTGTTCTCCACCATAATCTTTAAGTTATCTTTAAACCTAACCCAACTTTTCATTGACTATTGGTCTATCTTTACTTCACTAACTTCACTCTTCACCTGAATTAACTTCTGAATTAACTTTTTGACCTCAGTGTTGAAGTCCTTACCTCTTCGGCTTTCTTCGAAGTTAATGTTGAACTAAACATTTTCCTGGACATCGCTTTTACCTGTTTCACTTAACCTTTGACCTCATGTAAATTCCGGCTTATTAGTTCTCTGTAATTGATGGAAATTTCACTTGCGTAGAAACTAAAAATTGTCCTACAAGACAATATTGAAATGAATGCCAGTAATGTCAAAATTGTATTTAATTGTTTAATTAAAAAAAAATAAATAAAAAAAAAGCCAATAATGTAATAACTTGACAAAGGGTAATAAATAAGCAAAACATTTTTTGCAACCGAAATTGAGAGAGGATGCCGCATGTATCAATGAACGAGTACACACTGTTTGATAAGGAGATTGTACACAATCAGAAAATGCAGTCCTATTATAATTTTGGCTGCAGTTATTACAATTTGAAAGGATTATAGAAAAGTGCCACTCCTGAGTATAATAACTTTTTAGATCATTGGTATAATGTTTTTAGGACAATGACTCAATTATCCAATTACACGATTGGCAAGTTATTGTATTGTTGCTTTTATTACATTTTAGATGGCCAACATTACATTCACGTTACATTAACAACCTTATGATATTGGCAGTCACTGATACATTAACGTAATCCCCAAATAAAGTTATAGCAAACTCCAGACTTACTCTTTTAGCTTAGCAGATGATGTATTAAGTTATATTTTTTACATTATGTCATAAATTTTGATTCACTTAAAGATCTTTTGCTGTTTATAAGAGTTTTATATACATTTTGACTAAAGGAGTTGACAGAAATATGCTCAACAAAAAAAAAAACATTTACTTGTTCGATGATGGATTAACATTCTGCTTTTTGCTTTTGTTGCAGGGTTCTTCGTCTTTTTGTTCCACTGCTTGATGAAGGAGAATGTGAGGAAACAGTGGAGAACTGATTTGCGCTGTGGACGCGTCGGATTCAACATTTTCTTTTTACACAAGAGCCGTTCTGAGACCGAGGGTGGTCGCACCAAAAAGAACCATCTTAATAACACTGATTCACTTTTTACTGACAGCACGGCCACCCTTGGGTCCTCTTCCACGTCTTCATCAAATAAACACTGCCACCAGGGGGCGTGAGTTTGCCTCTGGGTGTGCCATTAAACTTGGCTTTAGCTTTTTATTTTACATTCACCATCAAAAAAACCTGAACATCCTTTGCTATGAGCAAAAAAAAAAAGTAGCTCCCATTTTTAGGGCAATACAAAGGCATTCATAGGCAACTTTTACATTGAATTAAAAACTGCCACAAAAAAAGCAGTTATTAGATTTTTACAAAGCAGCCACTAAATACTCAAAATCTACAGTTCACCGCTTTAAAGTTGACACAAATACTGCGGCCTGAAGAAAATTCTGCGATTGTGAAACGTGACTGAAGTCATGAATACATCTGATATTGTATTGTGCATATATTTGTTCATGGAAATGTAGCATCTGTGATCGTTACTCATCCCTATTCATATACAAGATATTAAAAAATAGTAGCTGAAATTGACCTATGTTGTCTGTATTGTGAGTCTTTCTGTAATTCTCAGTGTCTATTTCCACCTCTTTGAAGCTTTGACAGCTCACAATGTGTCCTTTTGTTGAATTTCTTTTAATATCTACTGAATTAGAATAGATTTTTTTCAATCTTTTACATCAACTTATCGATACAACATGGATCCAAATTATGAATTACTATATACGTGTGAATATCAGAAAGTGTAAATTTGTGCTCTAAAATGTATATATATAGCGAGAGAGAAAGAGAGAGAGGTAAAGTTAATTTGCTCATAAAATATATTTTTCACATTTTCCAAAACACACAGAAAAGCAGTCATCTGCTTCTCTAAAATGTATTCAAACAAAAACAAACGTTTTCTTTTTAACAACAAAATGTATTGAAATATTCAAACAACTAACTTCTTTTAACAACATTTATTCAAACAAAACTACATTTTCCTAAATTTGTTTTTGCAAATATTCAAAAAACCAAAAAAACATTTTCTTCACAACAAAATATATTCAAGCAACAAAAAACTAACATTTTCTAAACATTTATTCAAACAACCATAAACTAGCATTTTCTTGACGACAAAATGTATTCAAACAAAAAACATTTTCTTAACAATACCATTTTTTAAAAATATTCAAACAACAAAAAACAAACATTTTCTTAACAACAATATAAACTTAACTTGTGATTTCTGGCCTCAACCTTTGCTTCCTGAACGAGATCTCGAGTTGTGAGCTTTCACGAGCTGCAACAAGTTACAATCTCTCCTGCGTTTTACAAGAAGGCTTCTCACCTGTGTGAGTTCTCATGTGGGCCGACAAATTACTGTTTGAACTGAAAGTTTTCCCACATGCTTCACAATAATATGGCTTCTCACCTGTGTGAGTTCTCATGTGGGCCGACAAATTACTGTGTTCACTGAAAGTTTTCCCACATGTTTTGCAACAATACGGCTTCTCACCTGTGTGAGTTCTCATGTGGTGCACCAAACTACTGTGTTGACTGAAAGTTTTCCCACATGTTTTACAACAATACGGCTTCTCACCTGTGTGAGTTCTCATGTGGACCGACAAATTACTATGTTCATTGAAACCTTTCCCACATGTTGCACAAGAATACAGCTTCTCACTCGTGTGAGTTCTCTTGTGGACTGACAAACTACTGGTTTGACTGAAACTTTTCCCACATGTTTCACAATAATATGGCTTCTCACCTGTGTGAGTTCTCATGTGGGCCGACAAATTACTGTGTGCACTTAAAGTTTTCCCACATGTTTTACAACAATACGGCTTCTCACCTGTGTGAGTTCTCATGTGGACCGACAGATTACTCTTTATACTGAAATTTTCCCCGCATGTATTACAACAATACGGCTTCTCACCTGTGTGAGTTCTCTTGTGGACCAACAACTTACTATGTTCATTGAAACCTTTCCCACATGTTGCACAAGAATACAGCTTCTCACTCGTGTGAGTTCTCTTGTGGACTGACAAACTACTGGTTTGACTGAAACTTTTCCCACATGTTTCACAATAATATGGCTTGTCACCTGTGTGAGTTCTCATGTGGTGCACCAAACTACTGTGTTGACTGAAACTTTTCCCACATGTTTCACAATAATATGGCTTGTCACCTGTGTGAGTTCTCATGTGGTGCACCAAACTACTGTGTTGACTGAAAGTTTTCCCACATGTTTTACAAAGTATTTTCTTCTTTTCAGTGACCATTCTTAGGTTTTTACCTAATTTACGTTTTTTACGGACCTTTTTCCCACATGTTACATCCCAAAGACGCTTTCCACCTTCAGCCTGGTTCTCTGACACAGGAACCTCGTCCACAGAGTCACCGAGAACTTTGATGATTTTCTTCAGCTCTGCATTTCTAGTAGAATCTGAGTCAATGTGTTTTGTCACATGGTGGACTTCAGAGTTATGAGAGATGATCTGCTCAGTGTCCGGTTCTTCTCGTTCACTCAGGGAACAGTGCTCCTCAATAGAAGGAACCCTAATGGACCAACTTTCAACCTTCAGTATCAGCAGCTCTCTCTCCTGGCTGGTACCTTGTTCATGGTGCTCTTCCATATGGGGAAGTTCTGGTTCCTTTTTGATCTGTGGAGGTTCCGGTTGTTGTGGTTCCTCTTTGATCTGTGGAGGTTCCCGTTCTTGTGGTTCCTCTTTGACCTGTGGAGTTTCCGATTCTTCCTGCCCTCCACAGTAGTCTGTTTCCTGGTTCAAGTGCTGCTCTTCCCTGCAGTCATGGTGCTGTGGGAGCTCTGGAGAGACAAAAATGTACAATATAAAAGGTTAGTTACATCACTTCTACAGTTCTTGCTTAACAAAAAAAAAAAAAAAAAGGGACTCAAACCCTGATAATGAAAACTTGACTTCAAATTCAGAAAAATAACATTACATTATTGCTTGATGTGCATCTTTAGCTGCTGAACGGCTGGTGGATTAATGACTTTTTTGGATGAACGTTTTCCTCACAGATTTTCTCTCATACTCGGAAAACATTGTGTTAATTGTTTATAATGCCACTCTGAGACAGGCGATAATAAGGCGTCCTGCTTTTAAATGTTCATAGGAAACGCCTCTTCAACAAAACATCAGAGGATTTCATTATCTTTATTTTGCAAGTACATTGTCTTTGGATTTGCACTTCATGAGGATTGTATCATGAATCCTAACACCAACATGAACAGTGTGTTGAGGATTTCGCTCTAATTGAAGAAGAAATTTGTTAGGAAAAAATATATATATACATATTTATCATATTGTTCTGCATCTCAGTAATTTAAATGTTGATTGATTGATCTTTATTTCATTTTTTTTTTATTCTAAGCTGTGTTCACTTCTGAATGTTTGCTTAGTGTTGATCACTGTTTACTTTATTCTGGACTGCAATACATGAGAGGAGAACGTTCGTTGCGTATTTGTGCTTCATAAAGCAGCAAAGTTATACTGTGATTTATGCCATATAAACACACACGAACTCTGCTTCTGTCTGCGATGGATGAATCAAACACAGATATAAAATTTGAAATGTGTTCAGACTTTTCCAAACCTAATCTGTGTAACTTGACTTGTGGGTTCAAAGCGATGTCCAGCAATTGGCGCTGGTAGTCAATCTTCTCCTCGTACCGGACGATAGTTTGTTCAAAAAAAGTTAATATTTCTCCTGCAGCAGCAGTTAGTCGCTCGGTGATAAAATTCCTCAAAACCTTAACTGAAGTCATTGTTGAAATATGAAATATTATCTCTGTGAGACTCAAGACAGATGTAGCAGTCCAATGTTAGCCGCTAAAACTGTTTCTTCTTCTTTGCTGGTTTAGAGGGTCACAAACAACATTCAGCGTCACACTGACACCTATTGGACACACGAGGGAACTGCATCTTATACGCTGCAGCTGAAATACTAGGAGCTTTTTTTGATTGAATTATCCTGTGTAGTTTATAACTATCAATATCAATTTAATCGATAGATGTAAAATACTCAGGGCATTGCATGTTTATCTCACAGATTATGATCATGATTTTGTATACTGATCATAAACTGTGAGACAAAAGTGTTATGAAATATTTAGTATGTGAGGCCATGTCTGGAAATTCTAATCTGTTGTAAATGTCGCAGAAAGATGGACTAATTTGGGGAATTATAACCAACCAATAAATGTAAAAGTTAGAAAGTGATATTCATTATAAAGCTCATCTACAAAGTCAATCATGAATGATTTGGAAAATATTATGCGTCATTAAAAATTGCTTTCCCTGTTTACAGCACATTTAACACATTGCAACAATTTTGACCAGTATGGTGAAACTCTTAATGGTGAATATGTACAATTTCCTGGCAGAATAAATTGGATTTGAGGAATTGATAAAATGCATTGTCAAGTTAAGTAACACCCTGGTGTGCATTCATTAGAACTATCTACTGTTTCGGTATTACAACTGATGAGGGTGTTTAGATAAACACCAAAACATTTGGTTTGTGTGTTTTAGTCCAGTGTTTCACATAAACCTTTTGTTTTAGAAATGTTTTGAAGAAGGTATTTAGTTTCAAGACATGCTCCAGACACATTACATATATTCCCAAAAAGTTTTCATTGTCATTCAGCAGGCAGTCATGTGTGGAAGCAAAAAGTTTTTTTTTTTGACGGAGCGTAAAAAGACTGAAAAGTTACATTCCAACTCATTCATGTTAAACAAAAAACAAACACTGAATAAAAATCCAATTGGATTCACTTCAACATTTTATTTCCATTTCATGAATTTCCTCTCTGCTCATAAAAGATTCAAAACTCAAACAAATTGAATTCCTAATTAAAATTAAAATGAAATTCTAAGGCTCATTATGCAGCCAGGGGACCATTTGTCAGCCTCTGTTATCAATAAAATGTAGACCAAATCTATTTAAAGATCCCATTTTGCATAGTTTTTCAACAATCTCAATTAGGTTTCAGCAGTCTCAAAATGTTGTATTCAAAGTTTATTGCCCAAATTCAGCCTTGGTCCTGAATTTTAATGTTTCAAAAGTCCATCTGATGAGCCGTGTTGTTTTATTTTTATTTTATTTTTTTTTTTTTGGGGGGGGGGGGGCCCTTTTGT
>OMNM01034795.1:0-11163 GCA_900302745.1 Parablennius parvicornis | reverse complement strand
TTTGCAATTTCACTTTTAATCTGCACTGCTGTTGTGTGTGAAGCCTTGATTTGTGGTGTGATTTTGTCAACAAATGTGCTGTATATATACTCAACTACAGATGAGGTCCTATCAATCAGAAAGGATTTCCATCATCTTCCACATGGTACAGACATCCATGGTGGTGAAGAAATGGTGACAAAATCACAAATACACAAGAGTAGAGAACTTTTTTTTCTAAACACATGAAAGTTAAGCTTCCCTAAAAGGTGTGATATTAAACATAAGCTTTTATTTATTTTTTTTTAAAGGGGTCCATGTTGTTCACTTAATCTTCAATTATTAACACTGCTTACACACTGCCCACAGCAGCTTGTTTATACTCCTGAGTTTCACTTATTTCCAGCAACAGATGTTACCAGCCTATAAATATCCTGGTATCCTGTCATGTCTGCTAAAAAAAAAAAACAAACAAAACTACATTGCCTGACAAGAGTATGTACAGATCTGGTATTATTAATGGCTGATCACTGGTATTATTAATGGATGATCACCTCTAATAGAAATGAAAATCTAATATTTGACTTTCGACCTTCTGCAGCAGAACTTAATGAGTGAATGAGTCATGCAAATTTTACTGACAGCTCAGCTCATGCATCACAGCAACACAATAAAACAGCTATGTGCATGTTATTAAGTCAATACATTCTTGTAACAGGAATGCAAGACCTACCTCACCACAGAACTACTTACTTTATTTTTATGCTGCATGCTATTGTTAATACTAAGAGTATAAATACAGTCACATTTCACAGCACAATATGATGAGATATATTGTATCTAACCCCTAGCCCGTCTGCAAAACAAAATATTCTAATGAATAATGCGAAATAAAGAGAAGGATCCATTGCAGACTACAAAGATCTATAATGCCGGCATTGGTTTATCAGTATATGAAGATTTATAGCAGTTGTGTCTTTGGAAAATAAACTGTTTCGAAGTTGTTGTTTTTTCATTGTGATGCGCTGGCATCACCTGCCTGAGAATACAAGGACAAACAGGTGAAAACCAGGCTGTGAGCTGGTGTTTCGTGCTTTCCCTAAGTAGTGAGAGTTGTAAATGTCCATCAGGCAAGAGAGATGCCAACAAACCTCCTCCTGTCTGCTTCAATGCAGCTCCTGCAACATACAACAATGCAGTGTGTCAGCGGGCTCTCAATTAAAAGCACAAATTATAAAAAAAAAAAAAACTGTTGACTTGAGAGAGAATCTGAAAATGATTTTTTTTTTTTTAAATGAAACCCACATTTATGTCATAATGCTATATTTTATGCTTTTCAACGCTTTAAGGCTCAACTTTGAAGATCGGAAAAGGGTTAAATCTGTTTTTACAAACATTTATGTGGTATAATAGACATTAAAAGCATGCAACGCACACACGCACTCAAGCCTTGAGGCCTTTCTACTCCCATAAATCTCTTCCTGCACTCCACTGCCAGTTTTCAGTTATTAGGTCTCATGAATAGAGACAAGACTTTGTCTCCAGACACAGGAAGTGCTTGTACTGACTCATGACAGTGTGGAAAAGAGGGACCTCAACCTTCAGAGGGTTTGATGTTGAATTTTGCAAACTGAAAAACCAAACAGTTTGATCTACATCACAGCTGCCGTTGAACTGAGTGTAACCTGTTGACAGTCTGTCTCAAGAATGTTTTTGATGAGTCGTCATTCAGGTTTCAGAAACTTGCTGGATAACATTCTGTCCATAGTCGTCCGTGCTCATGAAGCATCACACGCCCTCTTTGACTTCCACATTTAGAAACGTCTTCAGGCTCGGTGGCGGTGTGCAGGCTGTTCTGTCTGAAGGAGAACGGAAAATGACTTCACGCTGGCTTCTAAAATCTAAATGACAACTCCAATGTGTTGAACTGAAGCTGTTTAGTTCTTTTTGTTTATTTGTTTTTATCAAACAATTTTTGGAAACTGCTCCATTTTGATTGATACTTCAGTCCATGCAAGGTTGGACTGAGCGGTCCTATTTGGTCAATCACCAGGTCAGGTAAGAAGAGCAAATTAAGACTTGATGCCTTTTGAAATATTGTTGTAAAAGGTTCATTTAAATCTTCCTCAATGCCACAAAATCCCAGTAATCCACCCCAAACTAGATTCCTGAACTATATTGACCTGTTTTCACTATTATTAAAGCTGTGGTCTGAACCCTTCTGTTTTTTGCACCGTATGTTATATTGTATGAAATATTATTTGAATAAAATATTGTATATTATATAAAAACATGTGATGAGCCTGCTTCAAATGTATGTCAGCAGTCAGTGATCTGTTTATTCCAAGGCAAGAGATTATTTTGCATAATCAAAGAAATGAAAGAGGGAACAAAGAGAGGCAAAGTGATGGGAGAGGCAACAAAAACCCTGGAGGCTTATTTGAAACCTCCATCTAATTATAGTTCACTTAAAGCTATTAAAACCCAAAGGTACCTAAAAGTACAAAAGGATTTAAAGATTAATGAAAGAAATAACAAACTGCTGTTGATCATATTTTAGTATTTTTGCTGTTAAGATTTCAACATCAAAAAACACCAATAACTGGTGAGGGAGAGGGAGAGAGAGAGCGAGAGAGAGAGAGAGAGAGAGAGACGGGCAATAATTCATAATCTGAACAACACATCAGAATATTTAAAACAATGTATATTATAGTTATGTATAACTTTCACTGCTATAAAAAATTGTTACATCTCTTTCTTTTTATCAATAAAAAACTGAGTTCAAATCACTAAAGTTGTGAAAACAAGTCTGTGTCAATATGAATTGTATGAAATAAAAATTGTATTTACATTTATTGTACTTTGATAGAAAAGAGAGACAATACTTATGGTATGTTTAGTTATTTTGTATCTAAATCGACACAAATCCTTCATTATGAAACAAAAACATCAAATTCACTCTCCACGATTGACTCATCACTTTGTCTGATGCTCCTGCTTTCTGTCCACAGTCACAGCTGACCCATGGAGGAAAGAGCTAACAGCCCCACGGCGGTTAAAGTGGAGGAGCACTCGCAGTACGTCGTCCTGACTTACTTCCATGGAGACACCAGCAGTATGGTGGACGCTCACTTCAACCGAGCTCTCAGCAAAGTGTGCAAGGCCAAAGCGCCCGCTGTGAAGGCGAAGAAACCCCGTAAACCCATTAAACTAGGTGAGCACGGGCAGTCCACGTTGTAAGACGGTGCTGCAAGCACAATCAGAGCCTTTTGCTTATATTTCATTTGTGTTTTTCATTTAGTTCGACTTAGGGGTGAATGTGAGTGTCTGTCTTTCTGTGATGGACCTGTGTAATGTCTCGGCTGTAACATGCCTCCGCTCAGATATGATTGGCTCCAGCATCCTGTGCCGTCCTGGATGGGCTGGTAGAAGATGAATGAATGGATTGTGGCTTTCTTATCTCCAGTTGTTTTACGTTATCATCATTTGTAAACTGTCTTCGGACCGATGGAAGGATCCACATGCATAGCTCTGAAAACGATATGAGAAGCAGTCCTCCAGTTCACCAGATAATAGGGCCAACAGACGAAAGCACAAAGGGAAAACGCAAGAACTCAAGATAACAAACAAGTAAGGGTCAAAAGCAGAGCATGAAGCAATCAGATGTGGAAAACAAGACATCTGGAATGCAAATTAAACTGATACACAAAGACGAAACAGGCCACTGACAAGGCTCAGGATTAAATATATATATACAACACATGAAGAGTGGGCAGCTAATAAGGCCTGCCTGACACAACAAGGAGTTTCTCAAAAATGTAAACATTCAAATGAAAATGTAAAAAGGATGGCGTGCAGAGTGGACAGGCCAAATGCTCTTGGTTTGCATTGAAAAAAAAAAAAAACAACCACAAAAAAAAAAAACGATCTTCATAGACAAGAGACTGGCTTGACAGGAGATGTGACCTGAAGCACAGGAGACAGAGGTCAGGAACAAAGCTGACAAAAAGGCAAAAACGGGTAAAAATACTCTTCAAAAAAATCAATGGACAAAGTTCTTCCAATTGTGGGAAACAGACGATCTGGCAAATAGTAGAGGCAGAGCAGGAGTGTTTACAGTGAGCAGGCAGGGGGGTTCTTGAAAGATGGCACGTGAGCAGTGGAAGGAAACACAAAGACAAGAGGGCACTAGGGAAAGAGGAAAACACTAGAAACAAAAGGAAGGAGACGGCCAATACCCAAAAGTGACATATTCTTCCTCCTATCCCTGCAGAAGAAACCGGCTCCTGTCAGAGCAGACCTGCAGACCTGTACTCAGAGCCGCAGCCTTCCAATTTAGCCGGCCACCTCCTGAACTTCAACTCCCCAGAGGACTCTCCGAACACCTGGCATTCCTTCGCAGCCAGGACAGCGGAAACCTCCGGAGTGCCCTCTTTAGCGTACTCTCTGTCCCAAGAAGGGCTGAGTCTCACCGGACAGCAATACGCCTCGTCGCTGCTCAATCTGCTGCACAACGACCGCGAGATGGGACCCGGCATGGCCTCCTGCTCCAAGACGGACCTCCTCCCCGGCTGGCCCGTAGCCCCGGGGTTCAGGGAGTCTGTGGACCCCAATGTAAACTACGAGCCAGGTAATCAACCAGGGCGCAATATTTTGGATGTAGTCACATCTTGAGAACTATTAGAAAGGACGTGTTGAGCTGACTCAGTCTTTGAGATAATTTTTGTCCTAATGTGAAACACAAAACCAGCATGCAGACTCACTGATTTGACTTTTAACCAAATACTAAATATCAGAAGCAAACGGAAACACAACCTGACTTCCTTAATGAGTTTTTGAAGAAGGAACTTCCTCCACAATAAGCACAACGTTTGACTGGATATGATTGGGTGTAAAAGGAAATGACTAGAGATTAATAGAGAAAGAAAATAGGTATTTCAAAGCTTGAAAGCAGCAGGGTTATTCAAAAATAGTGAATAGTGAACCATTTCATTAGTTTGAGGAGTTTATTGAGAAAGTGACTTTAACACAGACCTGTTCAGACCTGATGACCCTGCTTGTTTCTCAGAAACCATGCAGGAGTCTTTTTCTTTCTTGTTCCTTCCTGAAATATGCTCCTCTGCACTGAAAGAAAATGGATACGATTAGCAAACACTGTCAGTTGTCAAACTTGATCATGCTCATTAAAACGAACCATCTTTTAAATATAATCTGATTCCTGTTTTTCAGACCGCAGACTTGAGAAGAAGGACCTGTACTGGTACTGAAGGAACGAGAGCACAGCAGCTGAGAGAGGAAGCCGCTTCAACACACACACACACACATACACACACACACACACACACACACAGACAGACACACACGCCTTCATTTTGAAAGCGTTTTTATTTTTATTTCTATCAAACAGGCTTGTTAAACACAGTTTCCCAGAGTCAGAGGAATGAGCGGTGCACCTTTTGCCTCCTCAACAAGTCTGCATGTTCTGACAAGAACTGTCTTTCTTAACGCTCTCTGGATAACCGGTTCTTCCACTCTCTCATTCCTCTCGTGGCTCCATGAGCTCAGTGTACTTATTGCTTCTTGTGCAGTCAAGAAAGAGGAGGGACATTTTTTTTTTTTTTCTGCTGCCTTCATTTTGCAAAACATTCTGAGCAGGCCCACACTCGTAAATGGACCAGTATTACGTGTGAACTTTGTGAGCATCGTAAATGTGTAAATATTAATGTAAATGGTTAATATTGTGTTTACAATTCTGGATACATCTAATTGCTGTGAGGTTGTTTTATATATACTAACAAAAAAATAATAATAATGAAGGATACTTGTGTGAATTGACCTATTTCCTGTGATTTTGTGAAAGTAATCTTGAAAAAGGGACAGGTTCTGTGCAAAATGAAAAAAAAAAAGTCTGAATAAAAAAATTAAAAAAGAGATAGAAAGTGCAAGCAAACAAAAAAATAAAGAATATTAATGTTTTTATGACTTGTCTTCTGTGATCAGTTTCACATATTTCGTATCCAAATAATCCAATCTTTGTAGGCCTTTTCATACTAATATTTGCTTTATTTTCTCTATGTGACTATAAAATTGTTCATTATGTGTTTTATTGCGCTGTTTTACCACCTTTACTTTCAAAAATGAATTTAATATTTTTTTAAACTGCTGTGAATTATCTAAACTGTAAAAATACATTACTGTAACATCAAAACTCATATTTGCTGCTCCTTTTTATGAAAACATATCATTCCAACTTCCACACTCAACTTCAAGACTTAAATCATTAATATATTTACAATTGCGACTTTTTAATTCACTCTTATAATTTGTTTTTAAGTCATGTAGGCTGCAGACCGTTCGATCAGACTAACCCACACATTATTTAATATTTCACAGCCAATTGCCCATATACAAGAAAAGCAAAAATTGAAAGTGATGAGTTATACTTTTTATTTGCCCTAACTAGAAATGTTACTCCAATTTATTAAAGATGGGCCCAGTAACTGGAATCAGCTGCTAAGTTTCAGTGGATGTGACGTTTGTATTGATGGAAGGATACAATTAATCAAAATGTAAGACCTACAAGAAAACAGCATTTTCACCAAGTGTGACTAGAATTGTTTTGTTGTGTCAGGATCTATTTTATGTTGCATGGATTTAATGTGTTTTAGTGATCCTTCTTTAGATGACACTTTATTGACTCGTAGTCAAGCTCATCCTTTTTTCTGAATCAGATGTAAATCCATTGTTTTTTTCAGAGCCGAACAGAGAGAAGCCTGGAGAAAAGAAGAAAAAAAAGAAACCCCATTAGAGTGACACTCTCCATCCAACATGCTCTCGAAAAACACTATTACTGTTACACATCATCGCAAAGTGTCAAACAGAGATCACATTAGTCTGTACATAAGCTGTTTTTCTTGCACTCCACCGCCATTAATTTTGGCAGCGCCATTCACCTGTTTCCGCTTAAATCTTCACACATCCGCATGACCTGTTTTCGTCAGTAGCCCAAAAAGATGCTGGTGCAAAAGCAGCCTAATTAAAGCTGTGAAAACCACAGTGGGCGTTTCAATGTCTGGAGTCCTTATTAGAGTAGTCGCGTTCACACTTCAAATGACTGGTGACCAGTCTGTTGACTGGTGGTTTATTGACGCTTCGCGAGAAAAAATGATTCCGATCATAATTTGGTAAAGTTCATTCTACAGGTTAATTTAGCATATCATATTAATGATTTCCTGGCCATAAGACATCAACATTAAGTGGCATTGCACTGAATTTATGCTTTGTTTCAAACACTAAAATCATCACACCAACATCCAAAGAAAATGGGGGTCTGAAACCCTGATGACCAAAAGACCAAATATAATTATATTTTAATCATCTGACATAAAGTATTAAATATTTAAAACAAATGATCTATATTTAAGAAATATGACATTAATTAACTGTTTGTATGTTTTCTTATATTTCTATCTTTTGTAGCTATTTTTAAATGTTGTTTTTTTTTCCCCATGGATTTTCTTACTTTAGCTATTTTATACAACTTGGCTGTTTTAGTATTTGGCTTTTTAGCTGTTTATAGCTGCTTTATGCTTCCCAATGTTTAGAGACTCCTTTTTTTTTTCTTTTTCTTTTCCCTTTTTTTCCATTTCTATTTTTTCTCTATTTTACTTCTTTTTTTTTTACGTTTTTCTCTCATTTTGTTCTTTTTTTATTTTCCCCATTTCTTATTTTTAAAAATCTTTTCCTCCATTTTCCTATATTTTCTTTTTCTCTTTTTTTCCGTCCATTTTTCATTTCAAAGGTATGGCTGACTTACCTGTTTTACCTCACTTATCTGTTTTTATCCTTCAGATTTGACAATTTTTGAAAATTGGCGTGGAACGCAAAGAAAAGAAAATGAAAAACTATATTTATTTCCATTACACAGTCTGAAAGCTTCAGGGAGCCTCTACAGAGGAGCTGAAGAGCCACAGGTTGCAGACCCCTGCTATATAAACTCGCTCTCTAATCCATTACAAATTACGTTCATCTCTAATCCAAACTGTTTTTGTGAAAACATGATAAAAGCTGCAGAAATTCTGTTCTGTGTGCTCTATATGTGAGCATTTCTTTTCATAAAATATTCATATTTCTTTGCACTAAGCCAAGGAAAACATTTGGAAATGACTTATTTAAAGGGTATCATGCTCTCATTGTAGTCATCAGGCCCAGTTGGGATCATGCTGAGCTGTATGCGGCTCCGGGTTTAAAATTAGTTTGACACCCATGGCCTACAACAAACTGATGAGTTTATCGGTTGACATTGCTCCCCTCATTCCAGGATGGCATTGTGACGTAATAAGACAGATTTAGTGCAGATACAATGTATTTTTTTTTTATTGTTTTTGAATGCAGGTTTCCAATAGTAACAGTTGAAATGCTCTCTGCTGTTGTATATCCATCCCTGTAATTACCGTCCACCCTGCTGTGTGTGACATCCAGGACATTACAAGGCAGACGGTTTGAATTGATCACCAGCTGGCTTTTTCCTCGATCATAGTGATGACAGCATCCGTGTCTCACTGTTAGCATCATTCACGATCACAGGTGGAGGATTTTTGGTCTCCACACTATGACGGGGATTATTGACAGTGTTGTGCTAATAATAGTTGCCCCCACCCCCCACCCCATCTGCTGCCTCCTCACCTATGGGTGAGTAATCGAACAAGAACTCCACACATGAACTGTGAGCCAGATATACAGCAGCTGCTGGTGAGCTAGGGGCCGTTCAGGTGTCTGTTCCCGGGGGTCCAAAAAATGGCAGAGCCAGTTATAGACATCAATCGATTCCTTCAAGATCAGACAATACCACTGCCGGCAAATATTGCAGCTTTTCGCATTGACACACAGTCTATAAATAGGAGCAAGGGCATCTCTAAACACAACATCTGCACCGAGTGAGATTTATGTCAGTGTTTATGTTGCTTGTTGCTCTCTGCCTCTGTCTTATACGTTTCTGTCGTTCTATCCCCTAACCTCGACACAAACAGCAGAGATTCTCCACCCCTAATCCTGGATCTGCAGGTTTTGTCATAGGTTTCCACTGTCGCCTTCACTCGTGTAATTGGTTTGTGCTCTGTTACAGTGCCGTGAGATGATATTCACAGATACATAGATTGTTTTCCTAAAGCTTTGCTGAAGGTTTGACCAAAAGTAAATTGTTTTCAAAGATCAGGATTGGACCCTGTGAAAGAGCAAAGGCTCAGATGAAGGTAGAATAGGATTGGACCGCCCGTTGCATCGGCAGTGGCGTTAATAGTGGATGTCTGTTGGGAGTGTTGGAGAGAGTCTGAGGTGATATGAAAAGCAGGAGGTATTTCATCTGGAAGCACTGACATCAAAGAGCAGATCAATTTTTTAGTGTGAGAAAACAGAAGTGATGATGTTCAAATGAACACGCACACCTTGTGGGTGGAGAAATATCGACAGGTCATGAGGTTATGAGATCTGTCCTGTTGAATGAGCACATATGATTCAGTGGGAGTTAAAACCTTTAAGTTCATAATCAGAGCTTCTGTGTGGTACCACAACTAAAAATAGATCTAACATCAGTTTGAATTAGTTTGCAATTAAACACTAATTCATATCTCAGAACTTTGAAACGTCCCTATTATTCATAGTTTTTATTATAATACCATTGTGGCGACAGAATTTCAATAACACCATATTCACAAGACGATTATTCATTTCACAACGCTGGAAACGCACTGATGGTATTTAACATGCAGTCCTCATTTGAACACCATATTAATAGACACACTTAACAAGACTCACTGAATCTCATTTTGCCAGCATCATCCGGAGGTATTTTCAGTCCCTACCCAGACAGCTCATACTTGACCAGATATATAATCTCACGCAGTAGCTCTGCCACGGCTGTCTTTTCCATTGCCTGTTGGTATTTGGCTGAAGTGGTTTGATTTGCACAGCATATCATTAACTTGTCTATCCATTCTTCAACCGTTTCTCCAGTAAAAGCCCATCATTTTGAATTGCTATGATCTCTGTGTCCACACATATACGGTCTGCATGAAAACAGATTGAGCTCAAAAGACATTTCTGGTTCAGTCAATTTGTATGATCAGAGATTGTTGTCTTTGTATCTTGATTCAAGTGATTTGTTTTAATGGTTAACTATTTTTCTGCCCGGTTGCATCTAAAAGGTATCTTGATGGAAAATGATATGTTTCCCTATTTTCAGACCGGTTTGTCGACCAGCATTTTGTGAAACGGTCAGCCCAGGTCCTCAATCATCCAAATCCTACTGCTTTACCCATCTTAGGATCATTTTCAGGAGCAAATCCCCGCTGACTTAAAGTAGGATAGACTGTAGACACACACACTCACATTCATACTTACTGATGTTTCAGAGAGAAGAAATACGCATCAAATGCATGATTTTGGATTTGGGGAGGAAACCAGACTGTCAGATGAGAGTTGAAACATTTTCAGGGTCACATTTATCTTATTTATAAAGTTTAAATTTGCTGACTTTCTTGGCAGTCAGAAACTGTTGAAGTGGTGTGGCTAATATTGTGTCCAGTAATGAATTAGAAAATTTAAGTAAATGTATGACGCTGTTGGAAAATTGTGTCACTGCTCTTTTTGTCATCAGGATTATATGACATCAATGTAGTTCTTTTTTTTCTTTTTTTTTAAATACTCAGACCTAGGTATAAAGGAAGCTGTGGGACCTTTAGATTTAAGGTTTTGATATTCAAATAGGATTCTTTCAGGTAGGTCTTATTCGAAACACACAGGCACACACAATGCAAAGAGAGCATTGTCAGCAGGTGCGTGGGAGGAGGAGGAAGAAGCAGACAATCTGTGTCTTTCCAGGAAGCCATCAAGGATTCAGCAGTCGGGCTTCAAACTGTTACCCTCGTATTTCCATCTTGTCAGCCATAATCATGGCTGTCTAATGACAATGCTTCCCTCCAATGGGGAATGGATGGGAGGGTGGGGAGAGGGGAAACAGTTAGGTCTGAAATGATAACAGCCCATCGGGCTTCCAACAAACTGGCCATGATAAAGGCAGCGTGAGGAGACGAGGAGGTAATGTCACAGCTTCCAGATAACTCCAGGGACTCCAGTCAGGGAGATTTATGGAGATCCTTTGTGTCAAAGAGCAGAACAATGTCAGTT
>OMNM01034794.1:0-11157 GCA_900302745.1 Parablennius parvicornis | reverse complement strand
ACCTCAACCAATCACAGGCCAACAGTGCTTTCAAATAATACAAAACAATCAGACCCAACAAACATCATCATTAAACCGTAACATTTCAACAATAACAAAACTGCAGAGATGTTACAATATTTTTGTAATTTTCCTGGGTAGAAATACATTTTGGCAGGACTCTGTTGCAAAACCAGAGTTTAACTAAAAAAGAGTTTAACTAACAACAACCGGTTTGTGTAAAACTGGTCGTCATTGCTATGTTGAGACAGTCTGTTGTGTAACAAAAATAGTAACTTGTAATTAAATGTAGTTATTTTTAAAAGCAAGTAATCAGTAAAGTAACTAAGTTACTTTCTAAAGTGGTAACAAGTAATCAGTAATTGGATTACTTTCTCAACTTAACTGTGGCAACACGGATCAAGACTCCATACCAAAAAGTAACAATATTTTCTGGTCTCAACAGCTTATTTGAAGTTGCCCACTTGCCAAATATGAAGGTAAAGATGGTGTTTTTCAGGCCTATGGTCTATATTTTTTATCATGTCCTGACTTTTCCGGTTCCAAGTGTTGTATTGTTTTCATCCCATGTATTGGAAAAAAAAGTCTCTCCTGCTGTTTAGCATGTGGTCCTGTACCTTGTGTTGATCTTGATTGTACCTGCTGTGTGACTACAAGGATCAACCACGCCATTATGACTACCTACCCAACATTGTGTGCTCTTTTGCTCCCCACTTCTGAGAATGTATGGTGGTATCTGATGTTAGCTTCAGGTTAGAGGCTGTCAGTTTCGAGCTAGGGTCATTTTGTGGAACCATTCCAGAACTATTTTCCTTCACGTCATGGTGCATTGTCCTGCGGAAAGAAGCCGATCAGAAAAAACTGTTTCCATGAAATTGTATACATGGCCTGCAATAATGCTCAGGTTGGTGATTCGTGTAAAGAATCTTCCATAGGGATTACAGGAACTAAGATTTCACATCAAAACTTTGGCCAAAAGCTTTACACCAGTTAAACTGGCTTGTATATTTCCCATAATGCATTCTGGTGCCATGTCTTCCCAATGTAACCCTTACACATGTATCCAGCCATCAATGAGGTGTAAAAAAAATAAATAAATAAAGTTCATTCAGCAATTCAAGTTACAATAGCTCGTCTTTTTAATTGGATCACACAGAACAACCCTTCCTTCCCATGTGCTTCAATTGGGAGACAAAGGCCTTGGTCAGACAAGACCTTATTGTTGGTTTACCACCTTTTATTCGTCCCATCATTTTTGATCCCCGCTGACCAGGCATACACCACAAGGGCTGCAGCTTTTGGAGATGCTCTGTTTCAGCTGTCGAGCCACCACATCTTGGACCTTGTGAAAGTCACTCAGGACTTATGCCTTCCCATTTTTCCTGTTTTCAAGAGTCTGAGGACAGCATTTATCATTATGAGATAATCAGTGCTATGCATGTCACCTATCAGTCGTCTTAATGATCTGGCCAGTCAGTGTCATTCAAATGAACTTTATTTCTGTCTTATATGTAAATCTACCCTGTGACACAAACCTATTCATCCAATTTGTTTGCTAATCTGCAATTCCCTAACACAAAATTAATGTAATTAACTATGTATCATTAGTCTTTTTAGAACAATTACAGCTGAAGTCTTTAAAATCCATGCACCATTTGTACAATATCCCACACACCGTGTCTGCTGTGGCTGGAATCACCACATTCCACAAACTATACGAGCAGCCTGAGGTGAACAATAACAGTTCGATGTTATCTTTATGTGGTAGGTCTGTATCATATCAGCTGCATTCCTTCATATGCTGTGGTTACATTTATGGGCAAGAGCACACCACATTAAGCTGTGTGTATTCAGTCCATTGAAAAAAAAAAGAAATCTGCTACTTGTTCATTCAAAAGTTACATTTTCTTGCTATCTCAGCGAAGCAGGCAGAGGCAGAATATTATGGCAGCTGTCTCAGGTGAATTATATTCTCCTCATATTGTCACAGTGAGGTTGCACAAGAATTATAACTGGATTTTATAAACTTTTATTCATTCGCCTGATCAGTGAGTTGCCCCCTCCCCCCCCCGACTCCCCACTCTACACTATCTCCTACAGTAAAAATCACGCAGCTCTTTGCAACACTCGGAAATATGTGATCTGTGCCACATGTGACAAACGACACAAATCAAGATGAGAAGCTATTCAGCTGCTCCGTGAATGTGCCATTGTCTCTTCATCTGTCTTTCTTGGATCTCTCCATCTGTATCCTTCTGGCTATGTGTGTCTACCTGATTCTGTCACCTTTCGATCATTTCTCTCTCCTGACTGGTCTTCACTGTCCTGTCTGATCCGGTTTCCCTTCCTCCTTTCTCAATCTCTTCATCTCCTCTTTCAGTCTCTCCTCCTCTCATGACACTATTATTTTGTCCCTTCAGCCTCTCCATCTCTCTTCTCAATCCCTGATGGATTAACATACATTACACATTTCACAGCGGCTTTGTAATAAAAGACTGTATTCAGCTCGTTTCACGGAGAGCCGGAACCAGCATGCACATCTCCCCAAGGTCAGGACAGACCTGAATAGCCCACCTTAATTCATATTGGGGGTGTGCCAGTAGTTTGGCATGTCGTCTATTTCGCATCGCCTAGTGGCCCAGGTGTTGCTTTTAGATTACACTGTGTGCTTTCGAAGGCAAAGAGAGGGCCTGTAATCAGGTTAGCTGGATAAAGACACAGCTCCTCTCCCTCTTTATAAAATTACAACCATTGTCAACACTCAGGACCATTTATCCCTGAAGCACTCTGACAAGCAACACGGAGCCCGGTCTGCGCTGCGAGCGTGTGAGGGGCAGACATGATGGTGGGTCGACTGGAGGCACGCTGAGATGGGAAGAAATAGGATCGTGGGCTGCAGCAAAGGTGAAAATAGGTTTGCTGTATCACTATTACAACATGCATCAGATGCAAAATGTCACGTCTCAACACCGTCTCTGTCCAGCCTCCGATAGAATCTATTATTATCTCTGAATTCAGCGAGGATTCCCGGGCTCAGTCTGCCTCAGTCAAGCAGCAACACGCTCACATGTATAAATACACTACAGCTCACTTTGCTGCTCAAACTGGAGCGGTGCCATTTCACAGCCTGACCTCACTACCCACGGTCAAAAAATAATTAATAGTGTTGTAGGAAGACAAGTCTCACATTAATTTTTTATCACCATGGTTTTTTTATGGGTGGAAACCAAGCAATCAATGAAAACTACTTCCCATACATAAATATGTAGAAAAGAAATAAGTCAACAAGCCGGTAGGAAGTGTAAAACCTCTCAAAATAACAAACTAAATACAGTAACTCTTTTTTTTTTTTCCTGTAGACAATATGTCACATTTAGTTTCGGAGAGCCTCCTTTTCTGTGATTCACTTTTCATGTTCCAATGAAAGTTTAAATCCACAATAGAATCAGGTATAAATTCAAGATTTTGTAGTATCTGGTGTCTAAAACCTGTTCTGAGGGTCAATCAATTAATACATTATGACGTTAAGACCTCATTCACATGCCATCGTTTCAAGTGAACGCATCGCTTTTTTGTTTTTGTTTTTGAAAAGTTTTGCATTTATACAGCAACATTTTGAAAATTACATCTGTTTACACGGAAAGGGCAGAAATGCTGTAAACTATGTAGTTTTCACATAGGGCCACTAGTGGGTGCTGATGTTTTGTTTTTGTACTGAAACCACACAAACATGGGTGCAGACAACAATGCACTATAAATGTTAACAATAACAAGTACATGGACATTTGTTTGGACAAGCGATAAGGTTGAATTAATATTATAGTGACTCCCAACTATAAAACTACCAAGTCCCAAGAGAATATGGCCTGGAAGTAATGTTCCTCTGGAGGCCGCCATTGTTGTCACTGTCCATCTACATGCACGCGTGAAGAAGAACAATTTACTACTGTCATGTTGCACATGGGCTCTTAGCAGTGTTTCTGTCATCATCCACACGGAGACAAAATCAGAGCACTTTCGAAAAGTTTCACCTTGGGAGCCGTTTTCAAAAAGTTACATTTTCAGCGGCTCCGAGTGCTGATGTCACCGTAAGCAACACGGTCAGGTATTGACATTTCAATGGGATTGGTAATCCATACCTTTGTCATAAAAAGTGCTGGAGAACCAAAAATATGCATTAATAACAATATCTATAGCTGTTTGCACGTTAACTGGAAGATCAATAATAAACGGAGTCCCGACATCATCATGATGGATGCTTGACTGAAGTTAGTAATAAAGCAGCTTGGCGTATTTTAGTGATCTATCAAGTTTGCTACTGCTACTTTTTACTCTCATCAGCTCAAAAATCTGTTTTGTTGCTTAAAATTTGAACATTTGGGTTACAAAGCATCTGTTTCCAGCTAATTGACTGAACTTCAGGTGAAATTATTGGGTCAATAAGTGATCAGATTGATCCTGAGCAACACTTTCCTTTCAGTTTTCAGTAGGAAAACAACTCTTTGATTCTTCCTTGGCTTCTTTCATATTTATGCTGTTGATATAGTTGTGTATTGAAGTATGTTGCACTGGTTGTCACCTTTGATTCAGTGGAACGGGACACAGTCAAACCTACTGTCAAACTGTCAAAACTTTATGAATTTCACACAATGTAGCAGCTCCAAAACTTTTGAGATTGCTAAAATCTGAGTTTTATGAATCAAATCACTTTATTCGACATAGAAATAAACAATCATATTCTTTCAGTGAGTGTCACAAGTACCTCTTATTGCAAATTTGAGAGAAATATATTTTTCCATATCTATATACACATACACAACTGTGAAAGATATTTATTTCTTAGTCTTCAGCTCTGTAAATGTGCCTCCGCAGTCAGTTTGATTCATCAATGAAAAGACATGACTAAAAATTGAGCAGTTGAGCCATAGATCTGTCAAACCATCCTCATGTTATCGACCCTACATACTGTAGGTTTCTAGGTTTTAGAGTTTATATAGTCTGGCTTATAAACTAGGCTTCTGATTCCTGGTTAGAAATAGCTCTTAAACACTTAATATAATTTTTGTACTTGTAAGAGATTTAATGTTTTTTCTCATATAAGTGAAATATTATTTGAACTGTAAATGTCATGGAATTCTACAACAAACAAAAACCATGTGTTTTTATTCAGGAAAAAACACATCATTGTGCTTGTATATCATCTGTGAATGAAGCTTGATGTTATTTTGTCCAAGGTATTGAAAACAATTTGGCTTTAGATTGCTACATTTCTCTACGTTTCGCAGTAATTAATACACTTAGGAGAAGATTTTACTGTGGTTTCAGTTTATCTTTGCCTGTTGTTGATTCAATTGAACAGAAGCATTTTAAGTCCTATGGCATAAGCTTAAAAGCAAGAGGTGTTTAGTAGCCGCATTGAGGCTCATTAGACAGCAGTATGTTCAGCTCTTGGCTCAGGTGCTTTATAGCCTCTACCTTTGCAGCTTATATTCTGTTTATCAACAAAAATGTATAAAGATCTGAATATGCAGTGACAAAAACTTCAGTTTGATTGGAGCTTCGCTCTTCTCACTGAGCTGACTGCTTTACCATATGTATTATCTAAAATCATTCTCCCCAGTGAAGAGTAGCTTTGTTACTGTCATCAAATTACTCTTTAACTTCATGAGGGAATATTTATTCCAGGTATGTGAAACTCAATTTCTATTGAAGGGATCAGTAAAATAAGTTACATAACACTTAAATTTAAACTTTAAAGGGGTCACATTATGCAAAATTCCCGTCCTACTGTATTTAATGTTTTTTTTCCAAGCATGCTCATAACCAAAATGATTCCCTAGAAGTGAAGAAAATATGTCATCTTTCTTCCTGGCTTGTTTCATTTTTTTTTTTTTTTTTTTTTTTTAACTGTGTTTCTTCAACGAGCAAATCAGAAATCCAACCGTATACAATGTCATCAGGGGTTTAGCCAATCCCAATCAAGGTAGGCCCACCATTTGACCCTCCCTCAGCTCTGCTCTGGCACCATGAGAGGAAGTACTTCCTCCTTTTCTTAAGATGGGTATGTGTGAGTGGAGACAGTCCAGCTCACATAGACACAGTAGGTTCTTAATGCAGCCCATATGATCAAATATTCAAATGGTTGAAAATCAAAGAAAAGCTGGATTTGGGAAAATAAACTTTGAATACAACATTTTTGAGCAACAAGACCCATATGGAAGTGTTGAAAAGCCTTTATAATATGACGCCTTTAAAGTATTTCCTTGTTGTTGTTCAGGGTACATGTGATGAAACTGTCAATATTTTCAACCACAACAAAAAAAATTTAACAAACATTTCTACAATCTCAAAATGAAGGCAATTTTAATGATGCCCTCTAGTGCAAAATACAGTGAAATATTTGAAAAACTTCTCTTATAACTTTTACAAACTCACCGGACAAACTGACACTCAGCTGCTCACCGTATAGCTGTTTTTACAATCTCACCCTAACAACATGAAGCTATTGCTGTCACCAATAGCTCAGCTCAGGTCTCAGGAAATTTGCTAAAAAAAATATATATATATATCAATGTTTTCTATAAAACTTTTACAAACTGCTTGGCGCCTCTTGTGTTCCAGTTTTGGCCCACGGGTCTTATGTTTGACCCCCCCCATGGTTTTCTCAGTAACTATGATATCTCCTCTTCATTACTGCATATTTTTGTTTTCTGTATTTTGCTTCAGCATTGTGCCTAGCTGTGCGACATACACTCATACACAGGAGGTGTCCATCAGCCACATTCCGGCTCATTAGGCATCAGGATGTTCACTTCATGGGACAGTTGCTTCACAGCCTCTACCTTCACTCACCAGGTTTTGTGGAGAAATAAACCAGCAGAGCTAAACACTGATGCAAGCAGTCTAATAAAATATCGCAACATGACACAAAGAGGAAACACATCTTATACTGTTGGAAATCTTGTTGCATTTGTGGGATGAGTAGCTGAGCTGAGTATGTAAATGGAACCCATAAAAAATTGTTCTAGCTGTGCTAATCATATTTGGTGTTATTTATGAGGAGTAGAATGCTGGTGAATCAACAATTTGATGATGATGATAAACAACAATGTTGTCAGCTAAATGTAACAGCACTTATGTAAAATGTGTGTTTCACTCGTTGTTGTAAATATGTGCTCCATAAGAAAATTCCATTACGTACAATGAATTATGTCCATAACACATGATCTGTATGCAAAGCGCCAGGAACCCGGAGCTGCTCATTAATTGGTTTTATGTAATAAAACTTTTCCCTGAAAGTATTTCTTCTCCTTGTGCATGCAGTGACCCAACGTTATCAACCCACGAACAGACCGGATTGGGGATTTAAGATGAATAACACAAATCAGCTTACTCACAGAAACACAAAAGGTCCCGCCTAACACAGAGAGGCCCCGTCAGCACTTTGCGAGAGGCGACGGCGGCAGGAAACAAGCTCCACTGACAGTGTAAATCATAGATCAGTTCATTAACAAAATGGCACTGATGGATTTACACTGAAGTCAGAGCATTACCATGCGCCCAGAGGAGCTCTCTTCTACAACCTTGTGTAATGTTCCACTGCTGTATCCTTTGTTGCTGAACAATTTAATACTCTGTTCCACACCTCGGGCACCAACAGAGGAGATTTTCACCCCCCAAAAAAATCATGAGTCAGGAATCCTTCCTCCATTGATATCCAACACCGATGGAAATAATTAATGCGGTGACACAATACGGTTATATTGTACCCCAGAAAATGTAATTATTCGCATTAATTCTTGAACACATTTACAGATGTAACCAAGCAACAACACTTTGGTGCCCCATTGACAGTTTTCTATGTATACTGTTTGTGTTAGCAATCTCATAGCAGAGGCAGAGCAGGGATTTTAATGCAAATGTGGCTGGTCAACAAAGTGGCCACGTTTACATGACACCATTTCAAATGAAAACCAAATCGTTTTGAAGTTATCGTTTCAGAAAAGTTTCATGTTTTATATGGCATTTAGACATTATATATTTAAGCGGAAAGGGCAAAAAACACTGAAAACTATGTAGTTTTCTTGTGGGGCAAGTAGTGAGTGCCGATGTGTGTTTAGTAATGAAACCACACACACATGCAAGATTCAAGATCTTTATTGTCTTTTCCATGATTCCACATACAAACAAAATTTGGTACTCAGGGCCGGCAGCGTGCGTAAGCAGTTTAAAGAATAAAATGATGGGAATGCAGCGGGTTATTTTTGCAGCAGAGAACAATATGCTGAAAACATTAACAATGGTGAGTACACAGACTATTACAGGTGAGTATCAACTATATAACTACAAAGTCCTGAGAGAATATGAATTGGGAGTCATGCAACTCCGGAGGCAAATGTTGTAGTGCAAAAGAACTATTTACTCTGTGTGCACAATAGCAAAGTTTTGGAAAGGTTGCATATTCCACTGTCTACATGGAGTCGGAGAGTTTTCAAAACGTTGCGTTTTCAGTGACTCTGAGCACCATTATACCAACAGACACTCAAAAACATAACAAAGGTTTTGCGTTTTCACTTGAAAATGTTACGGTGTGGTGGTGTCGAGGTGGTCAAGACTCACCCCTCAAAGTGAGAAACCCCGGCATTGAATGAGCTCGAGTCCTTCCTGTAGGGAGTTTGCATGATCCTCCTTGAATGTGAATGTGTATTGTCTGAGCTCTCCAGCATCGTTTCATCTGATCTTATGTCATAGATCTTTGGTCAATTGAAGTCTATAAATTGCCTGCAGGGTTGAATGTGTGCATTAGTGATTGTACTGTTTGAGCCCTGAGATAAATGTAGTGAGCTGTTCAGGATGTGACTTGCCTTTCGTCCAATGTCAACTGGGATTGGCTTCAATCCTAAATGACCCTGAGTTTGGATTGATGGATGGATGGATGGATGGATGGATGGATGGATGGATATGTAGGCTGTCAACCTTTCTATGTCCTTTTTGGCTAAGCATGCTGCGGTGATGAGCATAAATTCCTGAAACAGCAGACTAAGGCTGTAATGAATGAAAAGCCGGAGCCGATCATTTAACTCAATCAGTCATAATGTGCTGCTCAAACGCAAGAAGCCAGTTAGGATGAAATAATGGAATATAGCACTATGCATGAGTGATTTGTTCCCCCGTGGAAGAAAAAAAAAAAAAAAGCCTCTGTGTGTGACAAGCAGGGAAAGTAGACAGTGAGTCAGAGAATACTTTGCTCCTTTTCTTCTCCACCCTGGCATGAATTACCTTTGCCTGGAGCCTCGTCTATTGAAAGTCAAAAGGGGCACTCGTGGCATTCAGAGACGCATCAACAGAATTACATTTCTGTTTTGAAAGACATTTTTACTACATCTGACCTTTGGGAAGTTTATCATATTCTATAGTGTATAGGTTTTATTGAACTTGCAGTGATTCAGGAACTGTTTAATTGCTAACAGTTTCTGGTTTTATATTTATCCAGAGATGAATGAAATAATTCTGCTTATATATTCACATAGTTTAAAAAGGCACAAAATGCTGAGCAATGTTTCTTTACCAACAAATGTTCTCATGTGGGGAAGCTCATATTTATTATTGGCATGAACAGCATAGTAGACTGAACTTTATGTACTGTACAAAGATATTGCAAAAAGTGCGCTAAATTTCAGTTTGCGTGCATTTTGTTGGTGATTAATCAAGAATAACACTGTGAGTGACATGAGTGACAAACCCCGTTAGACCCTGTTTACACGATGTTGAGATTAATGTGCTGGAAGTTATCTTAATTTGTTTTCTAGCAAGCTACTACAGATCAGATGTGTGAAACACGTTCTAGTTCAGGGGCCATATACAGCCCAATTTTATCTTGGGTGGACCAGAGCGGGAAAATAGTGCCATAACAACCTTTTAAAGTTAAACTTTATCTGTTGTTGTGGTGTAGAGTATACATGATGAAAATGTCTATTTATTTATTTTTTTGCAAAAACCAAACAATTTCTACAGATGATTACAACAGTCTCAACAAGGACAATTTTAATGAAATCCTCTGCAAAATACAGTGAAATGTCCCAAAAACATCTCCAATATCTGTTCCATTATGCATGTTTTTACACAATCACCCTGACTGTAGGACTTTGAGGCTAATTTGCTCTCTTTCATGGCTGCATCTCTAATATCTCAGCTCGGCTCTCAGTGTTGTGTTGTGTTCACTACTCTTAAGAAATGTGTTTTCAAAAATCAATGTTTACAATTTGGTGGGCCAGATGAGAGCCTCTTGTGGGTGAGTTTTGGCCCACAGATCTTATGTTTGACACTCCTGCTACAGAATATGGACTGCTAAATCAGATTCGTACAGAAAATTATATAACATATCAGAGCCTTACAGCAAATAAAGCTGAATTTAGCGATGTAGAAGATGATTGATCACAAAGTCAAAACTTGAGGCATGACACAAAAAACATAAGTCATTGGGAGCAAGCTGAGGAAATGCTGCAAAGCTCAATAACAGCAGCATCTAGCTCTGCTGAAGGCTGAACTGGATTGCACTTTACGTCAGTATTTATTGATATTATATGTATTAAGTATTAAAAACATGCAACAATATATGTTTTCCAAGACAATAAACCGCATTGCGCTTTTCACATTCACTTCCCAGTGCTTTGCATGATCTGGGATAATCTATAAAGGCAAACATGCTAAATCGACTGCGTGTCAGAATCGATCCCTAGTGCATCTAATGAATAGATCCACAGTGTTTTCACATAATGTCACATTTGTGTCCATTTTGAAATGTTTATTGGATCAAACCTTTAAAAGATCATGCCCTATACAAAATTGATTTTTTTTTAGTTGTTTTGTTTTTTTTTGGTTCTGACTCTTGTTTGGTGTCATATGATGCATTGGATGATTGAAGTCTGAAGAAAACATATTGGAAGTTCAATAACAAAGTCATTTAGAGAACAGGAGCTCTGGTAGTCTGCGTGAAAGCAGGTATAACAACATGGCTGCTTCTCCTCTTGCTGGTCATTAGCCTGCTCACAAATATGGCTCCGTTCCGTTGGTTTCTTAAACACTGTTGGAACAGGTGATCCAACAAGCGTGGCATTGTTATAACTTTTTCATGGTTGTACTCCACATCATTAGCTC
>OMNM01034793.1:7606-19458 GCA_900302745.1 Parablennius parvicornis | reverse complement strand
TTTTAGGGTTTTTTTTTTTCTTTTTTGTTTTATTTTTTTTTTTTTTTTTTTTTTTTTTTTTAGAAAATATCATATTTAATCAGTGTTTGTATTATTGACCTCAGTTACTGCACTTTCTAGTTGTCATGTAAGAAGAAAAAGTATATATCTTTCAAAAATGTTTAGAAGCTGCTATTGTCAAAATGGTGATCTGAAACAAACTGTATGATACTCAGTCATTTGACTCGCTGTGTTGCATTTAGCTTTTCCTGTCACTAATGTTTTATTCGTACCTGAACCTAGATATTCGGGGGGCTCGTCCATTCATACTCCTTCCCATTCAAAACAGACTTTGATGTTTCCAAAATATTCAAATACGTATCCGTGCTGCTTTTTTTTTTTTTTTTTTGGTCATATATTTAAGGTCTAGCAAAGCTACAAAGTTAATTTGCTTTCCTTGATGTTTATGTAAACAATGATTTCAGCTTAAACGTATACATTTTGGCCAAGAAACCAAGAGATGGAAATTGTAACTTTCATTAAATATAAAACTTTGTAAGGATACTCTAAAGGGTATATCATCCTCAAAGATTGCATTTAACACTTTATATGAAGTCTATATAGCCCTGGTCAAAACGACTTGTATTATGTTGATATTATCAAATTATATGTAATATTACTATTCCAAATACTGCTGCTTTACATAGAACTGTTACCAGTGAGGAGAGACTGACCTGCAATCACTACACTACACCAAAGTCATGCAGTACTGTGGTCCATCATCTGCCACTGGCCCCACTGGAAGACCATTCCAGCTGGAAACTGTTATCGGATCCTCTCCTTCATGGTTTAAACTGAATTTGACACAATCCGTTGTTGCATTCACATATTCAGACTAGCACAGAAACATCCTCTTCGTTGGTTGCTTGCATAACAACTGATTGTTATCACAAAGAAAGATGGCTACCCATAAGTCATGGGAGAGGATGTAATCGATTGCGCGTTGGATGAGGACGCCTCCTCTCTACTGTAGTCATCACAGGATCCCTTGCTGTACCTCATGCCTGTAATGTTTGCTGCTTCTATATTTTTGGTATTTCAGTGACATTTTTGCGTCTCATAACAATTGTGTAAATAGTAGAACTATTTATTGAGAGTGTTATACTTTTTTTTTAAGTTATATTTAATGTCCATGTAAGTTATTTTTACATTGTTCACATAAACCAACACGTTGTAGATTGTGAGTCAAAACCTGTCATTTTATTTCTGTCGTCTCATTCTCACATGGTCGATGCCGTTGAGCGCTGATCAGAACAATTTCTGTCCACATCCTGAAAACAACTCCTCTCATTGGTCAGTGTGTCCAGACAGATACGGCTCTCATCCAATGAGGATTCACCATGTTTAGAAGTTAATGAATGCAGTGGATATTTTTTCCCCCTTTAAAACCAGAATGTAACATTTTCTTTCCTGATTGTTTTCAATGCAAACATTATCTTTACATACAAGAAGCATTGAAAACATAAGTATGTGATTGTGAAGTACACAGATCTATAAATCAACAGTGATGGGTTTTTTTTGTGTTTTTATTGTATATTTTTTAATAACCATAGCTGATTGCTGAAGGCAGGAGGAAATACACAAGTGACAAAGAAAAGGCTCCAAAATGAGGAGAAATTAGTGTTCCTGGATGAGGGAAAGAAGTAGAAGGTGTGCAGGGAGAGAGGTAGGGATGGGTGGGCTGCTTTTCCTGGCTTGTCGAGCTATTTGTCCAGGTGTGAAAATGTGTACTCATAGAGGCTGCCCCTTGGCCAGGGGTGGCCAGCCTGACTGGCAACAAGCCGAGGCCAATGAGTCAGAGTTTCTCCTGGGGGTGGCAGCCGTCCCTCTCTGGGACTCCCCACCACCCCCTCTTCGCTACCTCCACCTCCTCACTCCTCGACACACTGCCTCATCTGTCACTGTCAGGTATGCCTGCACAGGGCGGCCAGGGTCAAGCTGGCCCTGTGAAAATGAGAGAGGATGTTTGCCCAGCTTACCGAGCCTTTTGAAGTCAGGCTGAAGGAACACAGTTCTTCTCACCTACAGCCTGTGCTTATCACATACTATGATGTGTATAGCAGTCTTTTTTTTTCTTTCTTTTTGACAGGCTTTGATACCTCTCCAATTTTTTCCACCAACAGTCGCTCCTTTGTTTCTGATTTAACACCTGGTTTTGTATTTCTTGAGTTAAAATGGCTGAAACTTTTACATCTAACTTGTTATAAAAGCAACGGGGGAGTGAAAGGAAGAGTGTCTGAAGCCCTTTGGGAGAAAAATACTCATGTGCCATCTTGTTGTAAGACATTTTCTTTGTGTGTTGTAACACATGAAGTACCTCTCACAGGCCTCTGGTTATAGAATGCTCCTCTTATGTCTGTTTCCTAATCCTTCAATAAATTAAAAAAAAGGTGAACTGTCCTTTTTTCTAAGTGGGAGTACAAAAAAAAATGTGTATTTGCATATTACGTGGATATCTAGTGGTATTACTGCGATGTTTCGTACCCAATTGCTCAACAAATATATTTTAAGATGTAAATAATATTATATGATGATTGTATTTGCAAACCATGTACTAACTGTTTGGGACTAGCTCTTGGATTGATTTTTATCATAACTATTATACAAGGAAATGAACCGTGAAATGTTGTGCATTGTGTCAAAGTATCACCCGCAAGACAGAAAAAAAAGAAGAAAAAAAAATCTGTGATGCTTTACCACACCACTTGCTGTCAGCATTTATTTGTTCATAATGGCTTAGTGCAAGCACTGTTGTCAGTTGTCTAAACCATGAATTTATCCATTGGATCACAAATTATTTATTTGTTGTCAAGATAAATAAAATCATACTGGTGTTTTCTGGGTCTTAGAAGTCTGTTAAAATTGATTCTCATGAACAAACGTGTGTGCGTTGGCTCACAGCGACCTGCATTTTTTTTTTTCGTTTCATTTCACTCCATACTGTGCATTGTTGAGTCTTATCCATATGCCTTTGTGTTTGCTGAGAATTTCACCAACACTGTAAAGGTAGCCATCAAACTCAGTAGTTCCTCCCTCCCACTGATGGCCTCCTCTGTTTTCGGTTCTTACACAGTATGCACTTTTTCAGGCACATATACAAACAGAATGGACTTTTATGTTTCAGTCGATGTCTCTCTCTGTTTTCACAGTTGCAATTATATATATTTTTGGTGCTCTGGTACATGGCAAAAAACATGTCTGATGTGTACTATATTTTCATAAGGAAGAGTCAGATGAGTATCATGTTCATTTTGCTGTCATTTATTGTGTAGAAATAAAACACTGGTTAAAGTGAGTATAAGTCCGAGGTGTGTGGTCACTTCTTCAATTATTGCAAAAATCCTGCATATGTGCGTTCATGCTGAGAAACATCATTCAATTATGTTAACTTTATGGTCTTGTGAGCCTCTAAAAATAATTCTAGTTAAGTTTCATACAGCCAAAAATTCACTATTAGGTAGATCGGATCAGTAAAGCCATGATGAAATTTAAAAACCCCAACATGTAATTTTTTTTCTAAATATTACCCCCAAATTTTCAAAACAAATATGCAGAATTTTTACATTCTGCCATTTTTAACGATGGCTTGGGACAAAATGTAGAATGCTAGCATTATCACGCATAAATAACACTGCCATCTTGTGGTCAGTCCTGGCTGTCTCTCATAGCAGTAGTGGCCCCTCTTCCCAACTTTGGCCTAAGGGCCATATGTTTGACACCCTTGCTCTAAATGATGTACTCTTTTGCAGAAAATCACAGAGGTGTAATTGAAGCCTATGAAGCAACATTGCCGAGGTGGTTGTGAGAAAGAACCTTATTCTTTAAGCCTCCATTGATACATCGGCGTGGAAATGCAAGTATTGTTCTTGGCACATCAGTGACCTTAATAGCCTAATTTGTGAGAATGATCATCAAGCTACTGATTTTTTAAAGTGCAGTTAATGTTGCATGACTAGAAACAAAACTGAGCTTAAAGGAATAGTTTGTCAAGGGAGGTGGAAAAAGAAAACGCTTCCCAGCAGCTCACATGCAGAGAGGCATAGCCACCTTCACTTAATTATATAAATTAGAGTAATTCATAGGGGATAGCTGTCTGTTAGTTCAGTCACTGATTTCCATCCTTCCCAGCTTAATGTAAATATTTTCTTGCTAGATCATGTGGTAAATTGGGTAAAACCTGAGAAATGACAGGATCACACTGCATTCTACAATTACAGCCATTTTCATCTGTGCCTCATTTTGCCGTCATCCTAATTAATTGTGATCCAATTATTGCTCTGATATAGTGCAACTTCAGCTGCCGGGGTTTGCACCCCGCGGGGCTGTTTTCCAGTTAGGTCCATGTCAATTCAGATGGGGCACATGAGTCATGCGTACCACATCAGGTGAGCAAAACCATGTCAGATTGAGTAAAACTCTCAACAGGAGAAACCCCAGTGATCAACAACACATTATTTTCAGTGCTGATGCATGCTGAGGTTTAACAGGGCGGGACTGTGTACTTTTATTGGCTGAGTTGACTTTATTTCTGGAAGTCAAATCGACTCTAATGACAAATAAATGTAAAATCACAGTGAAGTTCTTGTTTCAGCAAATTCGTCACTGTAAACAGCATAACCTCCATCTTCGGTTACACCTCCTGGAGACAGGGCTGACTGTAAACAATATGTTCAGTGCTCAACTGGTCACGTGATAACTTCAGCTCTTCTGGAGGTCATTAAAGTAGGAGCATACGTGTTATATTAGACATATGCAGTCCTGGGACAAGATTTACTAATTTTACTGTATTAACATCCTGAAACCTTAAAATAAAACCCTTCATCGTGCATATTGTGATTTTTTAATCATTGTTTTTACTCCACCAAAGCTATAACTATTCATCCTTTGAAATCTCCTTTGAAACCAGCTGCTGAGGCATTATAAGACCTGTAAAAAAACAAATTTCAAGCATTTTGAAGAGACCAACCGGAGCTCTGCAAACCCACAGCTCTGGATCTCGGTGCAGCTACAAAACTGACATTATGTATACCACTAAAATAGGGATCACCTCCTACTGTTTTACCAGCCAGCTCTGACCTAAGTAAGCCAACCATGGCTAAATCAAAATAAATACTAAATAAAATTATGTATATTATTTAATATGGCTTTGTCATTTGTGATCATTGGCTCAGCTGTACGTTTTATCTGTGGAAAGCGATCACCGAACCACAAACAATATGTAAGCTTGAAAAATGTTTCACAGCAAGTTTCTTTTAAACATTAACTTCATACCAGTGGCTATTAACTGCAGATCTTTATGTCCAAAATATAACATAATCTATGGTTTTGGTATATACACAAAAGCGGTATATAAATATGTTGACACTTGTTATTTCTTTCACAACTTTATTTGGTGGAAATGAGGTCAAAATGTCCCCTATGGTGGTAAAGGTTGACAAAAAAAAACTTAAATTAGATGTAGCATCTGACACCCTGAACGTCTGGACCAGTTTTATGCCAGGAAAGAGAGAGGCATGGTTGAACAGTGGTAAGTACTTTGGCTTCGCAGGTTCTTGCCGAATGCATGTTCTTCCTGTGCATGCATGGCTTTCTCCTCGGCACTCCCACACACCTCCCACAATCAAACGAGATGCTCGTTATGATAATTGATGACTAAATTGCCCAGAGGTGTTAAAGTGGGTCTAACTGTGGTTGTCTGTCCCTCCGTGTTTGTACTTCGAGGGTTTGATGGCCTGTTCATGGTGCACTACTGTGCAAACGATCCAATCCACCCTTGACCCTTGTCTGGATAAGCAAGTACAGACCATAAAAGTATGAATGGATCTTTCCAAAAAGTTGTTAAGATCTTTTTGGTTTGACCGAAACAACAGACTGACGTCAAAATCCTCTTGTGTTCTGCCATATGGAAAGACATTAACCTCCACAGCTGAATGCACATGCAGAATGCATGACATGTGGTGAGGTACTGAAAGATACAGTGTTTTCCAACCAGCTTCATCAGCTGAGGATGTATTCACACAGAAAGCTTTGTAGAATCACCACTTTCGGTTATACTTACTTTAACACCTCAAAGTCAATAGAAATGCCCCACGGTTCATTGATTAGGTCACAAATACAACTGGATGTGGGTGTTCCAACATGTGTTAACACTTTCAAGTTTGAGCAACAACATCCCGTTCTCTGACTTTCTTCTGATATGACGCAAACAAACCACAAAATGAGCAGTGCAGCTTAAACAAGGAAATGTGGTAGTATCAAATACCAAGGTATCCAATGGGCTATTAACTCACATGCTGTGACAATTATTCAGTCATCTATTTTAAGATGTGCAATGGCAGTGCGAGAGGTTTTGTGGTGCGGAGACACATGTAAGCCACTTTCTGGTGTAGACTGGAATCTATTTTGGCTCCATTAGCTCAGACATTGAAGTAAAGTCAAAGATATGTGCAAATAAAGTCAAGTATTTTAATAAAAGAGGATAAGTACCAGGTGGGAAGTGACCAATAATCATGTGAGATGTGCCTATGCAAGGAAAACATGTGATGTGACAACGTTGCAATGCAGTACTTGTAGGGGGGATTTCAAATATATTACCATGTGTTATGATCAAAACATTTGCTTCACAGCTGTTTGAGTAACATTCATTACAAGCGATATAAAATAACTGAATTTAAAAAAAAAAAAAAAAGGTGTGTTTATTAATAAAAAACCATCCATCCATCCATCCATTTTCTACCGCTTATCCGGGGCCGGGTCGCGGAGGCAGCAGTCTTAGCAGAGATGCTCAGACTTCCCTCGCCCCAGACTCTTCCTCAAAACATATAGAAATAATGCAAATTTTGGAACAATATATACACAGTCAGCCCAAAGTTTCAAAATAATTTGATCATTATAAAAATATAGTATATTAAGTAAATTAACATTATAATAATTGGAACAAACTTGACACGGGAAGGACTTTGTGCTGGAAGGCAAATGGCAAGCACAAGATTGATATTGATTGATTGATATTTCCAGTTTGTTGAGTTTTGTAAAAATATTTTTACACAGTCCCCAGAATTTTATATCTGTGCTATTAAAGAAGTATTGAGCCTTGTCTGCTGTGTAACAGGACATACAGTATTTTTAGGAAAAAAAAGGCTGCCTTTACTTTTTGAAAAGAAAGTAAACAATACAAATACTGATTATCTTAATAAAACATGTATATTCAACATAGACACATTCAAATGGGATATGATTTAAGTTCCAACAGTTGCAGACTATTTAGAAAGACAAATATTACCAATAGCGAAGCTTAACAGTCCTACACTGTCTTGATAACTTGCCTCATACCGGGCCTTTCTGCTTGGGATTTGCATGTTCCCCCTTTGTGCAGGTTGGGTTTTCAGCAAATACTTCTCGTCCTCCCTGCGCCTCCTGCTCATTGTCACCTGGTATCAGCTCCAAATCTACCTTACATATGAAGCGATGCCTTCGGATGGACGGATGAGCACCAAAGCCATTGTCGATTCTCACTAACAGAACGAATAGGATCCACCGACAGATTAGGATTAAGATCATGATTGAAGAATTACAAAGTTCTCTGGTATTCTTACTGTGAAGACCAAATATTCACCGTTGGACACAAATACAATCACGTTTGTAGAGTTCATAGGTAGTAGTTCAAGAAGGTTTGTGAGAACATTTAACTTGTAGGTACCTAAAAAAAAAACCACCTAGTATTTGATAGGTTGCTTTGTTTATAAGAATAAAAAATAAGCCTTCTGATTTTATATATATTTTTTAATATTTCACATTCTTCAGAAAAAAGACAATCAAAGCCACATAATAATACAGATATTATTATTTTTTTTACAATTTAAAATTTACAATATAATAATTTATTATCACAATTCATATAACATGAGATGAACATACTGGGAAAAGAAAGGCATTGTTTTTCTTCATTAAAACGATATCCATGGCTTCAAAGATGTGTCATTGGACTGAAAAATAAGGGAATCAAAAGGACCACAGGGGACCCCTACAATCACCAAATCATTATGGTATCATCATCTGGCCGTTTGTCATTTTGTCTATGAGTGCTTGTAAATGTGAGCAAACATTTACTTCCGCTGCAATGGAGGAAATTTTCAAAAACAGCTGATGAGTTTGGAGCCGATTTTCAGTAAGTCATGTGACTGTTCGGTTACCACATGGTCACTGTAATGTCAAACCTCAAATTGATTTTTCACTTGCCAACAAAGACCTCAGCCATCATGACATTTCATACACAATTTATTCATGATGGGAGTTAAGATGCATTGAATGAGATTTCAAATCTTGCTTAATTTCCTCAATGGCAATACTTTGGTATGTTTTTATAACTTAACACAAGCCCCTATATCACAGGCCTATAACATGATTTAAAATACAGAATTTAATCAAATTAGCATACATTTTTAATTAGAATCATACAGAATTGGTACTTTGCAACCCCATCTATATTCTTAAATCCTCCTTCACTCGGGTTTCACCCACTCGGTGATGCAAAAGCTGCTCAACAGTTGAGAATTCTGGACCACGTCCAGTCCAGCAACAGTTTGAAGGAGTGTAGGAGAGGCTGTATAACGTATCACTTTCTTATTTTTTTGCACTTTCTAGTTCAGAGAAACTCTGAGAAATCAAACAAATAATTTACAAGGCCCTGTAAAAGTTATATTTTTTATTAATATGGATATGATGTAAACTCCTTCACAAATCTGTTTAAGACCTTCATCGTATTCATCGACCCATGATCACCCAATGTGATGCAGCTGTCACTCGTCCATTTAATCTGCTGGAAACCCTTATAGCTTAATGATTTCTATTCATTTTTTTTTTCAGATCTATACCAGTCTTGGGAAGTATCTTCAGCTAATAATGCTAATTCTCTGAGGTCTACCACAACCTTAGTTATCCTTGTGGGAGAAATGGTTAAGCAACATTTTATTTTGAAAAAAAGCATTGTTTTATTTGATCTGGCTGCATATTTATGCTGTGTTCTTAAAATAAGTTATCTATATTCTGACGGTAGGCGAGCATTTTGTCATTTTAATGAAAAGGCAAATACATGACATTTCAGCACTGAATTAAAAGTCTATCAATTACTAGAGAGGTTGAATGCCTCTATGCTGCCATCAAAATATCACTTTGATGCCTATTTTTCAGTCCTACTGCACTGCGGATCCTTTTTCAAACGTCCTATACGAACCAACTACACTACTTTTTTTTTTTTTTTAATTAAAAAAAAAAAAGAAGCTTTGATTATTTGATTATTGTGAACCAGAAAACAAGTGAATGGTTTTCAAATGGCTTTAACACATTTCAGCTTCTCCTTTCAAATGAAAGCAGTAAAGGCAAATAAGTTATACTATCAATTTATCCCTTATTTTTTTCTTTTTCAGTTCCCCAGGTAAGCTCAAAAGCACCAAAAAAAGGAAGTACAATATTACATTCAAAGTATTGAAGCCAACCAGTTTTCTGTTGGTTGAATAATATTTTACAAGTTCACACTGCAGTTTCTCATTGATATGTGCAATCACTGGCATTTTGCAACAAAGACAGTACGTCCACTCCGGGGATTTTGTTTTCATTATCTTCTGTCTTCTAATAAAAGCAGGCCACACACACAAAAAAATGCTTTTTTGGTAGCCTTAACACAACGTCCAGTGAATTCTCAAGTTTGTTTTTGGCCTCTCCTGGTAATACAATGCACCAGTCTTGTGAGAGACACTCACTGCAGAGTGTACTGAAAAGGGACATCAATCAATGATGTCATTTTGCAGGAAAGAAAAAAAAAAAATAAAGACGCACTGCTCGTCTGGAAACTCCTGTCTCATCGGAGTTTGGTGTTGCTGTATGTGTTGCGCTGTACAGATATGAGCTTCTCCATGCACATGGTGCGACTGTCATGTAACGAGCCGTGCCACATGTTACTGGGAGGCCGGCCCTCTTCGCTCCGGCAGTAGACGTACGCCATGGTGTCGGTGCGGCTCTGGATGTGGGTGCTGCGCAGGAGCGACCGGCAGTAGAGGCTGATCTTCTCCGCTCTGCGTAGTATCAGATTGGCTTTTCTATGGAAAAAGACAAAACAAATGTTGGTACTTTTGTATAATCGGCTGTGACACACACATTGTTCTTTGCTTCCCTGAAACCAAATGCAAATGTGTTACAAAAATTTGATGATACTTCACATTCACCGACACACACATATCATTGGTCACTGCTGCTATGTAGGAGCACTGCGCCAACATTTTGATGAAACCACCGACCTCATGCTTGGACGACGGCCCATTCTTATCAACTGAGCGACTCTTAGAAATTGTAAATATGAAATAACTTGAATAATGATGATGTATGTACAAAATCTGTAAGTCATCAGTGATTGAGCGATTAGATGTGTCCATCTGTTCTTTCCACCTATAAACTAATTTCGTCATCCATCAACCGATGTCTTGATCCATCCATCCATCCATCCATCCTTCTGTCTGTCTATCCATCAATTTTGCCATCCATCCAGCACTTCGATGATCAGTCCATCTATTCACCCATTCACCTATCTAATAATCAATTGTGTGGAACATGATGGACTTAAAATTTAACTGACCCATCTGTTCTGCAGTGATGTAACCTTAGATGATTTATACCTGTCTGTGTCTATAGGAGAATCTATTAAAGCAGGACATTAAAAAAAAAAAAAAAAAAAAAAACAACAACAAAAAAAATAGTTTGATATCGGGCCTTTTTTCTGCATTTCTACTCAATTCTTCAAAAATAAAGTTTCATGTGTCACCTGAGTTCAGTGTTACTGTCACTCTGAAGGGACTGCCAGTATTCTGTTATTATTTCAGTTCAACACCTCACTAGAGGCAGCCGTCTCCAGTGAGTGAGGCAAAGAATTTTGTCTCCGAGTCCAGACGAGTCTGGAGAAAGTTTACAACATACAGGAGCCACATGTCAGCTCAGCTCAATTTATGAAAAATGCCTGTATATATACCTAAACATTTGAATGTTGTTAAGTTCATATGTACTAAAATGAGGAAAACAAAGGAAAAAAAAAAAAGGCTAAATCCATTTGTTTTGAAAAGCTGTGTCTGCTGAGCATTGACATCTGTCTTTAGTTAAGTAAGGAGTACAGACATCCTTTTCACTTATTTGCAGAAAAGAGTGGAGGGGGGGCATTTTCTCATTTCCCTTAAATTCTTACGTCTGAAACAACAGAATACCAAACACAATATTGAGGGTCACTTGACAGCACGTGAGGAAGGGTCAATTTAAAGAAAGACTTTTATTTCGGGAGGAAAACAATTTAGAAGGCAATAAAATAAATCGTTTATTTTTCACCCTAACCTTTTAATTTGCAGCCACTAAATAAAGATTTATCTTTACGATTCAAGCTACTAAATCCTGATGACAAAGCAAGCGTGACTCCGAGGGAATTCAACCCAGAAGCAAAAAGAAAAGCGAGAAGAGACTGATGTGCGGAGACCAGAAGAGGTGCGCTGACGTACGAGATAATAGTTGTTGCTCACAGCGGAGGTAAAGAGAACAATAACCGCATATCACAGCGTGTCCGAAGAACAATACGGTTATGACAGGAACTGGTGTTCATTTGTAACAGCGGTGGACGTTAGAGGGGGTCTTTGGGATCCTCGGCTGCTGGAAGAGTGCTGACTGTGCTTACGTTTCACTTGGCCATTCTGTTACCTTTTAAAAGGAACCACCAATAGAGTCGGCTTGTAAATTACCGCAACGAGGCTCAAACCCTGCCAACTTCAGGCAGTAAATAATCC
>OMNM01034792.1:2842-17868 GCA_900302745.1 Parablennius parvicornis | reverse complement strand
AGTTACAGATTATCTGGCTTTCAAAATAAAAGACCCACATTTTTTCAAAATAAAACTCCTTTTTTGTCAAAACCTTCAAAATCTATATATTCTCAATATTTAACTCGGCAAGAGGCCATGACTGGGCCGACCCCGAGGAGCCAAAGGCCAGAGCCAGAGGTCCTGACCAAGGCTGCTTGCAGCTCTAATTTTGATTGGTATAACTCCACCATGTTGTTGTTGTTCTTCTTTTGGTGTGATCAGTGATACTGTAAGAAACAATACTGGTGGTGTCTTTGAAAGAAAGTACACTCTTATACCTTTCTTAAATGAAAGTGGCAGTAAACTCTACGTGTGCTGCCTGTAGGAGGTGCTGTGCTATCAGGACAACACAGAGAGGCAGAGGGTGGCAATGAGAAGAGGAAGAGGAGGGAGGGGGAGAAGAAGGAGAAGAGGGAGAAGAGAGAGAAGGAGAGGAAGAAGAGAAGGAAAACAGAGAGGAAGAAGAGGAGGTAGAGGAGAGAGAAGGAGAGGAGGAAGAGAAGGAAAAGAGAGAGGAAGAAGACGAGGGAGAGGAGAGAGAAGGAGAGGATGACGAGAAGGAAGAGGGAGAGGAAGGAGAAGAGGGAGAGGAAGAAGAGGAAGAGGAGGAAGAGGAAGAAGAGGAGGGAGATGAGAGAGACGAGAGAGAGGAGGGAGAGGAGGAGGAAGAAGTAGAGGGAGATGAGAGAGAGGAGAGAGAGGAGGGAGAGGAGGAGGAAGAAGAGGAGGGAGAGGAAGAAGAGGGAAAAGAGGAGGGGGCAGCCTGCACTGCAATGCAGATCATTAATCGAGGAAGTGTAAGGAGAGATGGAAGGAATGAACTGCCAACTCTGCAACACTGGGCCAGGGATTTCCTGTTGACTTGGAAAAGATCCATGAGGAGACCCAGTGCGATGATTTCATGTTCAAGATTAAACCGAAACATTAAACAATTCAAAGGAGACTCTGCAAAGTGAAAGCTTTATTATGCATTAAGATGTGATGTCTTGTAACACTGACCTGGCTAATGTGATTATGTCATGAAAAAGCAGACATTTATGTTCCCCATGTGATATCAAGTTAATCTTAGTGCCTGCCTATGGCAAGGCGCACAACTTACTATTACTGGAAAAGCGTCTACTTTTAATTTTCGTCTGCTGCAAAACTTTGCAGTGGAACGAGTCCCGCACCGTTTGGAGCACGTACACAAAAAACATATCAAAACGTGCGGAACATTTGGTAATCATGTGCAATGACTTTTCTAAGAGCGTCGAATAACGCTTTCTGAAAATGTTTTTAAAAACGGCAAATAATTTCCTATTCAAAGCCGATGGGAACCGAGTCAACAACAAAAAAATCCTCACTTTTCAATACCAGGTCAAGTCGCCATACTTTCAGCCAGAGACTCCATTCAACTTTTAAAATGTTGCTGCTCTTGTCCTCTATTCAGATGTGAAAATAGCTTTCACCTGTCATCCAATTTTAATCTGTGTGACTTTCCGCCTTATGAAGTTTTAAGCTGGTTTTGGAGTTTAACATGGACGTGTGTGTGGAAAATTAGAGTGTGGAGATCTTTCTTAGAGTGAGAAACTGTGTCAGATTTCCCCCCCAAAAAATTTCTCTCTTTTGTCGGCGTGGCCACATTTTTTCCTTTTTGCCAGAACATTATACATCAAAACGTAGCTACAAGCCTTGTGCTTCTAATGAGGGGCCACTTTTTTTCTGACAGACAAACAGTTCTATACAAAAAAAGCAGTATTTTGCAACAAGTGCCCAATTTCGTTCTGTAGACTCCAATGCATTTTTGGGAGACATTTTCTTACGAAAATCCAAATGTTGAGCCATATATCTCAACTCCTCACGGGGAGATGGAAACATTTCAGGACACGAAAAGCTCACTGTGCATCCAGGAACTTCTTCTGACGCTCAAGGTGAAGACATTTTTCAACAGCGTCTTATGGTTTTCAAACAAGAAGCAGTAGTTTGGGAGGAGCAAAACGCAGTGTCATTGTTCTTTTGACTGCAGGCTCTGCTAATCAGACACAGGTGGTCGGCTCCTGCATGTGTCTGTGTCTACTTGGCAACATGCCAGATACTGAAAACATGTGATGTCATGCTTTAACATGAAGTGCTGACAGTCACACTCAAATACATTGCACAGACACCATATGAAAACACACACACACACACACACACAAGCATGAGGAGAGAATCTGGAGGGAGAGGAGATGGGGGAGGAGGGAGCAATTAGTATCGCTAGGTAGGATTCTTTTTAATCCTAATACTAATGCTAGGCTAGTTAGCTAAGCAGATATACATGTGAAATAAGACCAGTTTCCAGGTCAGGGACACCTTTAGAGTAACCTGTGTGATTTTTAGGCAGATAACAGGTACTACCTTAGCATGCTAGTTAGCAATAAAATATAATTTTTTTAAGGTTTTAGGTGTAGTTTTTAAGAAATAGTTTTATTTTCACTGAAAATCTTTGAATTTTTAAACAGTCCATTGCAAGAACAGAATATTTTAGAACTACAGTTATCAATGTCATATAAATTACCTTTAATTTACTTCTTATGATTTTTTAAAGGAATCATATCACACAACATTTCAACACTTTCACATGGTTCTTATATGTCCAAAAACATGTGTATTTAAAGTTTGTTGCCCTAAATCTAGCTTGTCACTGATTTTCCGCCATTTGAATATTCGCTCATTAGAGACGTGTCTAAAATCCTCTGAGTTTCATAAAGCTGGAGTAGCTCCGCCCCACATGCCCATATTGGGAACAGGAGGACGTGATACTCTGCTGGTCATGTGCTTTTGTTTACATTATATTGATAGCTATGGAGAAGAAAAAAAATGCACAGAGAAACATCATTCAGTCATACCAATTTGAACCATAATCTGAGCCAGAAGTAGAAGCTCTTGAAGAAGTTCTGACTCTGCAGCAGGACGGCTGTAGCAGGACATTTCAGAATGGTTAGTAAAACATATTGTGCCTCTGAATATGTTCATTTGTTTGGTTACATTGTTAATTACTACCAAGTAGCTAACTCTAGCTCCTGCTAACTATACGGTAACTGTTGTGGTTTTTTCATATTCTACTGAATTCTTCAGATCCATAGGCCACGCTTACACGTACCTGGGTGTTTCAAAAAAACAGATATTTCCCCCTCATTGTGTAAAGAAATCCCATAATTTACACATGGTCGTTTACAAAAACAAAGTATTTTACACCGACCGCATATACACCTGCTTCAGAGCTACTATGAGCTTGCCGACCTTGTAGGGGGCAGAGTAACAATAGGCATGAATGGCATGAATGACTTCCTGTTCCTGTTTCAATAAAGACGCGACGGTCGTTCTTTGGACCGAAATAACGGAGCGTTTGTGATTGTAAATGTAAACAACACAAACATGTTTGTGCAAACATAACAACGAGCACTGCTTTACCTGGATCCATTATCAGAGCAAAACTATAAACTTGGTCGTGCACTTAGGACGCAGACTATGCTGACGGCGCATATTGTAAAAGAAAGGCCCAAACGCAGTGGAATGTCACTGCTGTTTTAAAAGATCTAGGCATGTGTAAACGTGGCCTCAGACTACAAAACCTCAGTTTGATTTTATCTACAGTCTCTATCAGCACAACATAGCAGACATGAAAAATACCTCACAATTAAAAAAAAAATAAAGGTCGCATCACAAACTAACCAGCCTGCTGTTTCGAAAAGTACTATAAAGCATATAAATCAGAGCATTTTACTTACAGTTCCAACATTTGCAGTAGAGACAGGGAAGGTTGGCACAGATCCATGCTTCATAAGAAGTTTTCAGTGTTGTACTGGCTGTCTTTATGTACACACTTCTTCATGTAGTGCTGTAGCGTACACACAAAACTTTGGGAAGTCTTGTTGGTTGATTCCCATTAAAAATAAAATTAATCCACTGGGTCCTCACAGGCTCAGTTGAAGACAGTAAAAATAGATTCCTCTGCTCGTTGATACAGTTAACAATGGTGCATTGAGGATTTTTCGCGTGGAACCTCTCCATGTTTGTTTACCTTTAGTGTAGCGAGGCACAGAGCGGAGGTATTTAGGAATTGTCAAAGGGAGAGTCTATCTTGTTTGGGACTGGTTAAAATTACTAATGACGAGAGTAGGGGCTTGTTTTCCAACTCACTCACTGGACTTTAGAATAAATAAAAAAAGCGGGGAAAGAGAGAACACACTTTTTGATGTTTCTTCTTTAATGTTTCAAACTAGATTAGTATTCCACTACATGAGAAAAAATATGTATTATGCCAACAATGAATCAGCTAGAATTTAGAATATTCTCAGTGATTAGAAGACTGAGGACAAGGTTCAACCTTGAACCTGAACCTTGTCCCATTAAACCCGTAGGTCTAATGCAGGGGTGCTCAATACGTCGATCGCGATCTACCGGTCGATCGCAAAGGTAGTATTGGAAGATCGTGTGACATTAAAAAAAATTAACGTCAGCCAATCAACCATCGCGTCTTTTGATTGACATACAGGGCAGCCAGTCAGATGACATCTGAATTTTGTATGACACTTAGGTCACTGCGAATGAGAAAACAACTGCTCTAAGTGCTAACTAGCAAGCTTGTCAGCGTGTTACCGCCAGTTTTCAGCCTTCGGTGTTTTCTCTTAAACTTAAGAAAGGGTATAAAAATGAGTGGGGGAGCTGGACCAAGTAAGAAGAAAAAAACGTATGTCTTTCATACGGAATAGGAGGAGGACTTTTTTTTCACGATGATATTTTCCAAGTACCTTTGCCTCATCTGCCAGTCTACCATCGCAATACCAAAGAAGGGGAATGTGGAGCGGCATTTTTGGACTGTTCATGGAAAATACAACACCGACTTCCCGCCGAAAAGCGAAGAAAGAGAAAGAGAAAAGTGAAGGAACTGAAATCCCAGTTGTCCAGACAGCAGTCATTTTTCACGCAACAAACTTCAAAAGCGAAAGCCGCCACCAAAGCATCGTTCCGGGTGAGTCACATCATCGTTAATAACACGAAGTCCTTCCAATACGGAGAGATGGTAAAAGAGGCATTCGTTGAAGCAGCTGACTCATTGTTCCGAGACTTTAAAAATAAGGCAGAAATATTATCTTCAATCAAAGCTCTCCAGCTGTCAAGAAGTACAGTTACACGGCGCTGTGAAGCCATGGTCGAGGATTTGACCCAGCAACTTTGGAAGGACATCGGAGATTGCGAGTGTTTCTCACTGCAGTTGGACAAGTCTATAGACGTGAGTGACACAGCCCAGATGTGCATTTTCATTCGTATGGTGTTTAGTGATATCACTAGAAAAGAAGAGCTATTAACAGTACTGCCCATGAAAGAACAGACAGGAGGAGAGGACATATTTCAGTCATTTAAAAACTTTATCGGGAAAACTCAGCTCCCAGTGTACAAATTGGTGTCCATCACCACGGATGGAGCACCCACAATGGTTGGCCGCTTGAATGGATTTATTGCAAAGTGCAGGCAGGACGATGCTTTCCCGGACTTCCTAAATTACCACTGCATAATCCACCAACAAGCGTTATGCGCTAAAATGCTCAACAACAAAGAGATCATGGATGTTGCAACGGAGATCGCCTGTTCTATTCGTGCCAGATCTTTCAAAGAAGGCTATTCCGTGCACATCTGGAGAATGCTGACTGCGACCACTGAGTTGTTGCTACACACTGACGTGAGATGGCTTAGTCGAGGGAAATTCCTGCAAAGATTTCGAGAGCTCTGTCCGGAGATTAAGGAGTTTTTCCGTGTAGCTGGACATGCAGAATACGCGCAACTAAATGACCGTCAGTGGCTGTTAGACTTGGCATTTTTAACCAATCTGACCAACATGTTGAATGACCTTAATCTAGAGCTGCAAGGAAAGACAAAACAGTAATCAATATGATCAGCTCAGTTAATGCTTTCAAACGAAAGATGTAACATCTCTCCTCAAAGTTGCAGCGCCATGATTTGGCAAACTTCCAGAAGAGCATAAGAGCTGGAGATACAGGAGAAGGCCTGTGTGCAACTTGACAGTGCCACTACACAGAGCAGATTGACAATTGTCTGTCAAGAGTTTGACAAATGCTTTCAAGACTTTTCTTTGCTGGAGCCAGTCGCTACATTCATGTGCTATCCTTTTCGGGAAGATGCTGAGGTTGATTCACTCGCATCAAAATTTGCAACACTGTTTCACCTGAACTCTTCTGGAGTGGAAGATGAGATTTTGACACTACAAGCTGACATTGAGCTGAAGTCCAGAGCTCATGGACAGTTCTGGAACTTACTCACAGAGGTAAAGTACCCCAACATGAGGTAATGTGCCACCTGCTTGACAGCATTATTCGGCTTCACTTATTTATGTGTGTCAGCCTTTTCCCACATGAAAATCATAAAGTCGAAGTACCGTTCCACCATGACTGATGAACATTTGGAAGTGTGCTTGAGGCTGGCTGTCAGCAGTTACCGTCCAGACTATGCATCCCTGGCTGATTCAATTCAGTGGAAGTCATCAGAGTGAACTCCGGTAATGACAAAAAATGTACATAACTAATTGTGTTATGTTGTGTTGTGCAATATTGGCTCATGCGGTTATGCATGTACATCAACATACATTGTAGATATAAAGAATCCTTAATATATTTATAAATAAACATATGTTTTGCATTTTTGTAGTAGGTAGATCATTTTGACTTGATCATTTTATAAGTAGGTCGCATGCTGAAAAAGTGTGAGCACCCCTGGTCTAATGGGACAGATGAGAGACTGGTGAGATCGCTCATAAAGCAGATTGGATGGTAAATAATGCGTGTGTGTGTTTCAGATTTTTGACTGTGAGATGATCATCACCATCCACTACTTTGAAAAGATGTTAAATATAGTAATGGAATATTTAGCATTCTGGTTTCCCAAAACAGTTTATTGACTCTTCATTTCCATTCAGAGTGCACCGATTGTATATTATAATAAAACACAGACTGTGTATTCATGCAGAAACCATCACAAGCCAGTTTTCTGATTCAAGTGCATCAGCTTGGTAGATTGGTAAGATTGCTGTACTGAAACTGTTGTCTCTCAACATGGACTTTCAAACTGTGAACTTAAATGATCAAGTATCTGAAGGATGGTCACACTGCAACCTCACAAATGAGGAGTGGAAGCACTTTTTCTAAGATAAAGGTTGTTTCTAATGTTTGACTTTCACAAAATGTAAAGGTCCCATACAGTACAATTCAATTTTTCAACATTTTCACATATGTGCCAGAGGTCCAACAACATTAAATTCAAAGTATATTTCCCGGAATCAGCCTTGGTCCTGAATTTCAGCCTAAAAGTCCCTCTCCTGAGCTTTACTGAGAACAGGCTGTTTCTAATGAGCTGTGTCTGCCCACACCTGCTCCATGTCTGTTTTTTGGTAGTGTTTGCGAGGAGAAAAAAATGGCGCCTGCTCATATTTTTAAATAACAGGGCTCGTCTCCATGTAGCAGGGTCAAAGTGAGTGCTCACTACCATAGGAAGTTGTTATTTACCTACATGTCATCAAAAAGGGAAATTCTCAGATTCTCCTGTATTAGCACACATTCACGAAAACATGGAGTAGTGAGGAAGATGACACGACTTTCTTCACTTTTCATAGCAGGCTATGTGAACACATATTGTTAAAAACCATTAAAGAGGGAATTTTCCATAATATCGGTCCAATAATGAAACCTTCATTCACATTAGAAGTGTCAGGGAGACTGAAAAAAGACCTGAGAAGCCTTTCATCTCGTAGCTTTCATTCATGTCTGGTCATAGCAATACTTTCGTCCATGTCTTTAAAACCAGCTAATCTTTGTTTTCAGCAGCATTGATCCATTATGGTTCATAAATACATGTTGACCCTGGTGAATCTACATCCTGATCAGAAGCTCATTTAAATAAAAATGAAGCTATTGCCAAATGTGGGTTGGATGGAACACAGCACAGGGTGTCATCTGCATAACTGTTATTCAGCTGGTTGGTCTGGTTGCAACATTTGGAGAGATGCAACATCACCATTTTCAGCAATCCAGGAAGACTTGATCATTCTAGTGTTCATCTACTTCATTGTCAGGGCTGGACTTGTGCAGTTTAAAAAAATTCTGAGCTCAGTTTGTGGAGTATCTACAGTATTTAATTCTGCAGGTTCATTTAAACATTTACACGCAGTCATTGTGAGCCAGACTTTGTTTTGGATTGCTCTTTTTTCAAACCAATAAACCAACCCAGTCTCACAGAAATTCGTCAAATGATCACAAAATGTAATCTATTTTTTGTGTGCTGTGACACATTTTGCACCTTTTTTTGTGTCGCCCATAGCGAATTTCAAACTAATACATTTCAATTGGACAATTGGACAGTTAGGGGGAGTCCCCCTGTGTCACCGTGGATCTGGGCCAGCAGCACCCTGTCCCCCTGGTCACCAGGGGTCCAGTAGCACCCTGTCCCCCCACTAGCTTCACTACAGAACCACCAAGATCACCAATGTTTTTCACTTCATCCAGAAAATGCCTGGATATTGTTTTGCCTTGCTGAGAGTAGGTGTTCACAAAATGTTAATGCTGGTCAGTGTGGATGCTCACATCTTTATTGGGAACTTTATAGTTGTTAATGTGGACTGGCCATACAGTAACATTAGTTAATGCCTGATTGGTGGAAGAAAAGAAAGACAAAAACATCAAAGCATACACACAAGTCTAATAAGACAAAAAGCCTGACGCAGACACCAAAGATAAGTCCAATTAAAATGTATTAGTTTGAAATTTGTTATGGGCAACACAAAAAAAAAAAAAAAGACACAAAATGTGTTACAGAACACAAAATATAGATTACATTTCATGTCCATTTTGTGATTATTGGACAAACTGCCATGAGACTGTGTTGAATAAACTTGTGTTGAAGCAAATTTTAGGTGTAGCCTCTGTTTTTTCTTCTATTGTGTGTCACTATTGTGTGAGACAGGCCATACTGCAGAGTCTGTGGGTACGTCCGAAAAGTCCCTCCAATCTCCATATCTATCGACTTTCACTTAACCCCGTGGATGGCATCACAGGGTTAAGGAACGGTGTTAGGAGGCTTCCTAAAGGAGTTAGTGAAAGGCCATTACGTTGGTGTGACAGTCAGACAGCACTTTCACTTAGTGACATCCTAAAAATCCGGTGGCGGCGCAAGTTAGTGACATCTACCGTGGTGGGGGAAGAAAGAACTACAACTTTCTGAAAATGGACTATAAAAAGCACTTTTCTAACACTTTCCCCCCTGCCTCTAACCGCTTATAGAACTTAAATCACAGGGTTTGAATGCAACTCAAAGAGGCTGCCAGGCTACGAGGAACTGAAGTGAAACTAAGAGAACATCACATTTGGAATGGCTGCACACCTCAGCTTCCACTCAGAAATCAACATTCATTCTGCAGGGGTGGGGGGGTGTTTAAATTTAATACTGGCGGTGCCATTGTACAAATGTCCAACTGCACAAAGCTCCTATGTGAATGAAATATGTTGAATAAAGCCTAATGTGGCTAAAAATGTCTCTGATCACCTATTCTTGAATGACAGAGTCTCTGTTTTATGTCAATGATGTGATAATATATATCTTAAGAATATACACACATCAGTAAACACTGACATGTAGACTTTACTGCGTTTGTTTTACAACATCTAGAACATTCCTAGTTTATCTAGTTTTAGATGATTTAAAGTTGTTCAACTTTGATAACTTACATTGTGCGTTTCTCTGAATGCTCTTGATGAGCAGGTCCCTTTAAATGTTGGCGCCGCAAGGAATTGTGGGGCAGCATCAGCTTGCCTCCTTTCCTAAAGTGTGCATCAGTGGTTCCTATTCTAAAGGAGGCTCTAAAGGAGGCAACGGGTCTCCTTTTCTTTGCTTATTGAGTATTCAGACAGCACTTATCATGACTGTGGCTTAAAACACTTCCGGGGTTAAGTGAAAGTCGATAGATAAGGAGAAGACAGGAGGGACTATTTTCGGACATACCCTGTGTCTCAGTTCAGTTTGTGTTTATGGCTTTTAATTTAGTAAATAAAACAATGCATTTTGGGATTTCAGACTCTGCGTCTCTGTGGGGGAACCCGGCGGTGGCATTCTCAACTGCAACACTAAATAAAAAAACAAAAATATCACATGTGTCTATTTTGGATAAAAGCTTGTGAACTGTAGCTGCATTGCAGCAACAGTTCGCCCTTGCAGTCCGCCCATATAATATTTTTTATTATGATTATTGTTATCATTATTTTGTAATCACTTTTTTTTTAAGTACCTGAATCCAAGAGTATAGTTACTGAAATTTTAAATATTTGCACTTGATCTCACCATTATTTAGACGCACCAGATGTAGTCAGCCAACCAGAGATATAAAATATCACCTGTTCAATATATAAATCATTGCAAGTGACTTAGACAGCTGTTTCATTTCAGGGTCAGTGAACAGAAGCTTCAAAACATGCATTTAAATAAGACAAAAAAAGTCACTTTGAAATATCAGTCATTGTGATTAATTCCACCACATCAGACACATTAGGATCTTCATATAGAATGTGCTAAATAACTGTTTCATTAATTCTGGATCTAAAAATGCTTCTGTTTCCAGACATCAACTTACACGATCTTCATGACATCGTTCTGTCAGTTTCTTTGTGATCAGTTCCTATATTTATGGAGAAATAGTTGCTGATGTCAGTGAATTTGACCAGTTGACCAGATTGATTTTCTTCTGGTCAACAAAGTTGTACTAGTTCAGAAGCTGTGCTTAAACACAGGCGATTGATGTTTTCAACAACAAATCACAGGGCATTGCTTACTAGTGCTAACAAGTCATTTTTCACATAACCTGTTTCTGTTAAGCTAAAGTCAAAGCTTCCATCAACACCCTGAAAGATCTCTCTGTTTTTTAACTAGAATGTTTTTGTTTCACTTGAAAAGGGAGGGAAAGCTCAATCATTGCCTCGTTTCCGTCTTCACGTTGTCAACGTCATGTCAACAAACATCAACATAAAGCCATCTGGTATTATTGCCATTATCATGTCTGAAGATTCAAACACTCCTCAATACAGAGGGGAACTTTGTGAAGTCATTGAGTATCTTAGTAAAAGTAAAAGTTCTGTTCTGTTTATTTTCATTGTGTTACATCCCAAACAGCATTTTGTGTGACATAACTGTCATCTTGAGTTTTGCCCCACAGGCTGCATGTAGGCTGAACCTCCATTCCTGTGACGGTAACCCATCATGTCCAGTTTAGGAGAAATTTTCTTTGTCAGAGTCTGGAGACGGTGGACGAGAACTCTCAAAAACAGAGCCAGAGGACTTCCTGGATTTGAGGAGTTGAAGCATCTCCCCCAGCTGAGTTTCCAAAATGCTCATGCGAGAGTTCAGAGAGTTAATGTCGCCTTTTAATTCCTGTTTTAGATCGAGGAACGAGGCTTGCATAATCTGCTCCGGTGTTGGAGAGAAGACTGTCTTTTCATCGGACTGGACCGGACTCCTCTCCTGAGGTGTTCTTGCGTCCTCAACGTTATCTAAGCGGAGGTCACTCTTTGTGATGCCGCTGTCGCAGGAGTCTGTTTTTTTGAGAGACATCTCAACGTGACATTTAGTTCTGTCAGGCAGTGTCTCCATCGACTCGGCCTTAGGGACTCTGCTCCAAGACTCTGCTTTGACCACCGACTCCTTGAAGCGCCCCCAGCCTTTAGCTCTGGGAGCTTCTCCAGGCTTGTGGCCAGTCACGTTACCGTTTTGGCTGAGAGGAGTGTGAAGCATGACTCGGCTGGAGGTGATGGATGGGGTGGATGGGGAGGAGGAGGTGGCCGGCGCTGCCTGGCTCTCTGTTACCATGGCGATGCTGGTGGACTCCAGAATTTCAGGACCGCGTGGTGAATCCATGTGATTGACTCCTTTCTCAAGGTCGCTCCGCTCGACTGCGAGGCGAGCCTCCTTCTGCTGGCGGAAACGCTGGAAGAGTCGTCGAACTGGGTGGTCCGGAGGCAGGTTGAGTGGTGCTTCATTCTTTCTCTTCAGCATTTCCTCCTCCTCTCGTTTCACATCACTGATCTTTCTGAAGATAATCTGTTGAGAAAGAAAATCTGCATCAGTTTTTCAAAAAGGCCTGAAATCACAGATGAGGCTTAACTCACACCTCTGAAAATAATTTTAACAGCAGATTAGCTCTGGAAAACAATTAAACAAATGTTTGAACAAAGACTCGTTACAGTGATAAAATATATGCAAATGTTAAATTTGATCTCTCCACCAATACGTGAGGGGCGCAGCATGTTTACCACTGTGTTTCTTTTCATTGTAACCAAAGGCACTATTTTTCTTAGTAGATCATGTTAAAAATGATCTGCAAACAGAACACACCGCGGCTGACACACACCGTCAGTTCATGAATCTGCAATGTTTGTACCACAAAATATCTGGAGGACTTTATGCTAATCAATTAATTTACATGCAATTTGTTTCCTGAATATTCAAAGATACTTGCATCACTAAAGAAATTCTAAATCATACTTAATAACTTGATTTATAGAGACAGGGGGATAGAATAAAATAGATAATACTGGACAAGCACTCGGAGAGCATAGACCTCCGCCAAATGGCGTTTTCAATGATAAAATCCCCCAATTTCAAAGTGCCGCCATATCGTTAATCTGGATCGGATCCAGATGAAATTAGGCACAATTCAGGGCAATGATCCCCCAAATGTACATGTCAAATTTCAAGAGAATCAAAACAAAATCCTATGAGTTAGGATTTTTTGAAACTTGTAATAGGATTTCCAAAGTTAACTTCCAGAATTTTCCCCGACCTTATTCTGGATCTGATCCGGATGAAATTTTGCACCCTACTAGATATGACCATCCTGCTGATCAATGAATTTTTACAAGTCAGTCAGATATGATCTCGGTGAGATATGAGGTTTTTTTTTTTTTAAATGGCTCAATGATAAGTAAAGGGGAAAAACATCCAGATGGTCTTCCGGATCACTCTCAAAATGTAATGGAATCTGGGTTGGGTCAAGACACATCTTCTGAATCTATTTAGGACGATGCCATCAGGAGTTTTTTGCATAATCTTGCTAACAAACAGACAGACAAACAAACCCTACCAAAAACAAAACCTCCTTGGCGGAGGTAATAAGGGTGAGTGATGGTTAAGATCCACATTTGTGGAGCATAATAAAAACATTTTAGCATTTTTCTTCAGTTAAAATGAAATGTGGTAGGATTGCATGAATAAATTAGAAAAGCACTCGGAGAGCACAGATCTCCGCCAAGCAGCTCTCGCAATGATAACAAGATAGTAAGCTTGAAAATAGTTTCCAGCACAGTCTACCCACTTAAATCCCATAGAGCTGGTTGGGGATAACTGGACGGAAGAGTGAAGATAAAGCAACCTCCAAGCGCCACACATTTATGTTGGAAGAACTTTCTGAACAATATTTGATTGTGGAAGAAGAAAAACGTGTGTACGTGTGTGCGTGTGTGTGCGTGTGCGTGTGCTAGCGTTAGCTACATGGTAATAATTCAAAATGCAACCAAACTAATGAACATATTCAGACAAACAATATGTTTTACTAACCATTCTGAAACGTCCTGCTGCAGCCGCAGAGTCAGAACTTCTTCGAGAGCTTCTCCTCCTGGCTCAGATTATGGTTCTAATTGGTATGATTGAACAATGTTTCTCTGTGACTTCTTTTTCCCTCCATGATATCAATACAATGTAAACAAAGGCACGTGACGAGCAGAGTACTGCGTCCTCCTGTTCCCAATATAGGCATGTGGGGCGGAGCCAGTCCAGCTCCATGAAAGCTCAGCAGATCCTAAACGCCGCTCCAATTAGCAAATGTTCAAATGGCTGAAAATCAAGGACATGCTGGATTTTGGGGCAACAAACTTTGATTACAAAGTTTTTGGACGTATAGGAACCATGTGAATGTGTTGAAAAGTTGTGTGATATGATTCCTCTAACATGTAGTGGGGAAAACACCCAATCTGGCAACAGCAGCCTCCACAGAGTCGCACCGCTACCTGCGTTATCGAAATGTGAAGCATCGTGGCAAAAACAAATGGAGGAAGACAACAGCACTACCTCAGACACTGCCTCCACGCAGTGGCGGTCCTGGCTGGTTTCCCGCCCTGGGCAACCCCCCCGTGGCGTTCGTAAAATTTTTATTGTTTATTTGTTTTAATAATTCCTGATTAAAAAAGACTATTCCAGCAGTTTTTCCTCATGTTTTTGAGAATACACTGTAGAAGTAGGAAGCAGCAGCTGGCTACTAGTGTGGACTGAATGAGTGGCAACAATGGGGAAATGCCAGTATTCTGAGCGTAATAGCTTGCTACAACATATTGGAGAAAAAAACTAAGCAAAAACTAAGAAGTTCATTTTTGGAACTGTAAACTTAGTTCAAAATTTTGAATTATATGAAATATAAGTTCAGTTGAACTAGTTCATTTGGAAATTTCTGAACTGAACTTTGAACTAGTTCATGTAAAAAATGAACTTTCCCAACACCGTCTACGGCCTGTTTACACCTGGCATTAACATGTGTTTCAGGTGATCAGATCAGTTGTGGCGATTCCTGAAGACAAGTGTGAACAGGCACCAGAGCAATTTCACTCAGACCTCTGATCACATAGACTTTGTAGTGTGAACAGCGTTTGTCGCGAATGCATCCTGGGACGACGGCATCACAGGAATATACGTCATACGTTATAACTAAACATCATCATTGTGTGTCGTGTTTTCGTTTAAGAGAATGTGTGGGAACTATGAAAAAAAGAGTTTGTTTTCTTTATCTTTTCGGAACATCCTCTTGACGTGCACCTTCAAATGAGCAAAGGACTGCGTCTTCAGAATGTCCTCCTCCGGTTTTAGTGTCTTCTTAGTGTGATTTGCTTGCAGTGATTTCAGCAAATGACAAGCCTAGTTTGTCATGTCAGCAATCCCATCAGAGT
>OMNM01034790.1:45150-56468 GCA_900302745.1 Parablennius parvicornis | reverse complement strand
ATAAAAGGCTACATCTGTCGTTAAACTGGTGCCAGACAGAATTTTATGAACACTTTATTCATTACGTTGACCTCATACCACTGTTTTTTGTTTGTTTTACATTATTTGGTTTCTACTGTTTAACACAGCATAGCTGCTGTTTCTGTCTCTTGAACAGGAACAGACAGAACACTCTAATTTCACTTACAATTGTTGTAACTATAATCATCTTCCTCAAAACAACTGGCAGACCTGTCACGCAATGCTATTAGAGTTCATTGTTGTGCAGGCAGTATAATAATCAACAAAAACCAGTTTGACCAGATTTCAACAGTTACAGGTACAACAGTTTAAAAAAAAAGCCCCATCTAACTTTAGTCTTCCTTCTGGGAAAACTCCTCCCACGTCAACACTTTTTGATATGTAAATGAGAAGAAAACAAACTGAAAGGGTTGACTATTTAAACCAAACAAAAATCATTTTGATCAAATTAATATCGGACGTTATAATATAAACGCAAAGGAAACAGTTTATTCTTAAAACAGTGACTTGTGGAAATGAGGTGGGAGCGACTAAGTTAACTGATTCTTTCTGCTTTTTTATTTTGTTGTGCATATATTCATGCTTTCATTATAATTTATAATATACATAGACAATCCTTGTTGTGATGTATTTTTTATGTTATGTCAGTGTTCATGAATATGCGTATGACAATTCAAATTTCAAATACTTTCCTTGTTTAAGTGTTTATGGTCCACTAAATATTCGATAAATTAATCAGTGAATACATCCTTAACTAAATATAAAGGAGCATTGAAAGTAAGAGATTTTACCTTTCCACAAAACATTAACTACTTTTTAAGTTTATGGCAAGGACACATTGTCAAAGAAAGCATTGATAACAACAAGGACATTCATTAAAATTAAGAGCACAACACACATTAAAGTATTTAAAAACTGAAAAAGAAAATGTTTCTCAGATATGAGCTTGTAGTTTGCCCCAGGCATGACAATGCTGCTTCACCACACCTTTTTACATTTTCCACCATCTAATTTACATTAAATTTTCACGTAAACAAAGTGGCCCTGAAGCTCTGTGAGTCTGAAGCAAGATATTTTCATCAGATAGATACAGTAGATAATAGAGAGTTAATGATACACTAAACGTGACATTGTTTGCAATTACAAATGTCTACAGTTTCCTGCTGAGCTCACTCATGGAAACAATTAAAAACCTACCCACTGTCCTTAATTATTAAAATTTCTTTCCATCTGCATGAGTTGACAACTTTAAAATGGTAACTCTGTATGACCGCGAGACAACTATGAATATAACGTATAATATATCAAATCACCTTTTAATGAATGAAAAAGAAATGCAAAAAAAGCAAGAGAAATCGATTTTTATTTGTATTATATGCACTGAAAGCATTGTAAAGTGGAGAATAATTAAAATTTTGCACATTGTATTAATGTTTTGGGAAATGGTGTTTCACTTTAAGTCAAAAGTCAATATTGGAACAACTTTACAAAGTGTGGTTTCCAGAAATAGCAAACAACTAACTGAACATTCTCAAGCTATTTTGTTGATGAATTGCAAAACATTTGGCCATTGTTTTGACAGTGTCTGTCAGATGTTTTTTCCACAAAGTGTAAATCAGAGTTTAGTCACTGTTTTATTTTTGTTCCTCGTTTTCTCCTTGTCACTGTAACTTAAAAAAAAAAAAAAAAAAATCTTTTTATCACCTGATTCAGCTCAGGGTCATTCTAAAAATATTTGACTGTTTTAGTTTTGTTTCACCTCACTGTATTAATCAAACCCAGTCTGTCACATGAACGGGGGAAAAAATAACTCTTCCCAAAACTAGTTTTACAAGGTGTCACTCATTGAAAACAACATGGACATCATGCGATGATCTTGTCATTTCTATTTAGAAGATTTTACTCAGCTCAAGGGATTGAGGACTTCTTTTACGGACATTTCTACATTAATTTTACATGAATGAAAAGCATTAATGCATGGAGCGAGTGGTCGGAGACTGGCTGTCAGACATACTCTCAAACAAACTGGACCCTGTTCAGTTTGCCTATAAGGCAAAATGTGGAGTAGAGGATGCTTGTCTCACACTTTGGGAAACTGTCATAAAACAACTGGATTCTGCACACCCCCACACCAGGATTTTATTAATGCACTTCTCTGCTTTTAATACAGTGCAAACAGACACCTTACTGCACCACCTTCAGGTTTACCCCACCCTGATTTTATTTATTCTGAATTATGTACATGGCAGACCACAGCAGGTGTTTCTAAATGGTTTTAAATCCAGCAAAGTAATTTTCAACTCAGGCGTCCCTCAAGATTGTGTTTTATCTTCCATTCTCTTCTCTGTGTACACTATTAAGTTATTAGTATACACAGTGAAGAGAATCTGATTGGTTGAAGCATCCGCGTTTTTTTACACTGCAGAGGCCTGCACAATTAAATGTGAAGGCCATTGGGCAGATTTCTTTACCCGGCAACAGGTGATGCTGAAAAGCCTTAATATGAATATACACATTTGGAAGCGACGCAGCCAGGAAATAAGCTATGAGAGGATTCGGACAGACCGTTTGAAATATCTAATAAGTATTATTGGACTAAATATAATCAACATCAGTCTGTGATTCAGATATTTTTCTTAGGCCAGCAGAAAAGACCTTGCAGGCCCTGATGGCCCGCCACTGCTAATAACGTCTCTTGTCAGAGTAAAGTAATGACTTTTATTAAATATGCAGACAACATGGCTGTGGTGGCTCAGGTGCTATACACCATAGCATTGACCTGCCACCAGCACACGGTCAACAACTTGGTTTAAGCCTGGAGTAAAAGCTCCCACCAGCCTGTCGTCTGCAAACCAGGTTAATTTTGTTTATAGGAAACCAAAACAGTGTCTTCACCTGGTGAGGAAACTCAAGACTTTTAATGTCAGCAGTCATTTTAAACCTGGTTTACACATTGAATCCATCATTACATTCAATATCTCATCCTGGTATGGTTCCCTCTCCACGAAACACAAAACAAAACTCTCCCGTATTATTAAACAGGCCAGCAAAATCATCGGTTCACTAAAAACACAGATCCCTGAACTGTACAATTGCTCTGTCATCAGGGTGGTCAACCTGATCACAGATGACCCCTCTCACCCCCTCCACCACTCCTTCCAGTTAGTCCCATTAGATAGAAGCTTCAAAGTCCCTCTGGCCCGCAAAAACATCTACAAAAAATCCTTTAACCCAAATGCAATAGCCACTCTAAAAAAAATGAAACAGGAAACTGGACTGCACATGTGTGCATGTGCATGTGCATGTGCATGTGCATGTGTTTTAATTATGTGTTGAATTTTTTTGTTTGGGGCCTTGTCAAAGAAACATTTCTGTCACTGCTTGGGGCAGACAATAAACTTTTAATTTTCTTTTCTTAATTTTCTGTCATTATCATCAAGACTTTAAAGCTGTTCCACGATTAGAAAACATCATTGTTGTAAGGTCTCAAAGTGATGCATTTGTCTTTGTTTTACAGAGGAGATCAGAATTATATTAATCGGTGGGAGATGGTCTGGAAAGAGCTCGTCTGCCAACACTATTCTGAGAAGAGAAACATTTGGGTGTGGCCGAATCAGAACCACTCAGTCTGAAGTGCAGCATGGAGTGGTGGAGGGCAGAAACCTTGTTGTGGTTGATGCTCCTGGATGGAACAGCTCTTTCTCCCTCACTGAGATCCCAGAAGGAGACAAGCAAAGGTTCAGGCTCAATGCTTCCAAGTGCCCACCTGGACCAAATGCTTTTCTCCTCGTCATTCCTGTGGACACAGCTTTCAACGCTGAGCAAAAGAAAATCGTGGAGGAGCACATGAGGCTCCTGGCTGAGCGGGCATGGAAGTACACCATGGTGCTGTTCACCTATGGGGACTTCCTTGGGGGGAAGACAGTAGAGCAACATATTGAGAGTGAGGGGGATGCACTGAAATGGGTGATTGACAAGTGCAAGAACAGGTATCATACGTTCAACAACAAAGACAAAAGCAACACCACTCAGGTCTCATTGCTGCTGGAAAAGATAGATGAGATGGTGCAGAAAAATAAGGGGGAGCACTACGAGGTGTATAAACAGACTCTGAAGATCATTGAAAATAGGCAAGAAGAGGTTGTGGAAAGGGCAGAAGAAAGACTGAGAAGAGTTGAAGAAGACAAACAACACATGATGGCCCTCGTGTCAGGTGACTGATGCCATATCTGTGTGTAGTGATTACATGGCTGTGAAAGGAACAAAATTATATCAGGCTAGGATTTTTTCACATTGTAATTAGATGTAATATGTGAACCTTTCTTTGGGTGTACCCTTGATTTTATTTAATTTTTTTCAGAAAAGTAGTATTTCACAAGTTCTCCGATGCCCCCCAGGGGAAATTTTAAATGCCACTACTATTATACGGAGCAGATTTTATTCAGACCCATAACTGTCATTTAATTTACCCAGTTCAAGATATGTGTATCTATTTTGTTTGTCATTGCTTTTCAGAATTATTTTTAGAGGACTAATCTGCTTTTTGTTTAATCGATTTCTGTTGTTGTGTGATAACAGAAAAGATGACGCCCTTTGAAAATCTCTGCATGGTTCTGTTGGGAAGCCGCAGCGTCGGGAAAACTTCAGTTGTGAACACCATCTTGGGATTCAAAGACGGAGAAGAGGGGAAAAGAACGGCACACTCGGTGAAACACCAGGGACTTGTGGGTACAACAGAAATAAGTGTTGTTGACACGCCAGGTTGGTGGAAAGAATATACTGCGTTTGACACTCCAGAAGCGATCAAAGATGAAATAAAATGCAGTGTGTTCCTGTGCCCCCCTGGGCCCCACGTCTTCCTGTTGGTGATTGATGCAGACGCATCCTTTAATGCCGGGCACTTGAATGCGGTGACAACACATTTGGAGCTTCTTGGAGATAACGTGTGGAAGCACACTATAATCGTTTTCACCAGAGGAGACTGGCTGGGAAGTCACTTCATTGAGCAGTACATTGAAGGAGAGGGGGAGGCCTTACAGTTGTTAGTTGAGCAGTGTGGTAACAGATATCACGTTCTCAATAACAAAGATAAAAGTGATGCTACACAAGTCACAGAGCTGTTGGCCAAAGTCACCGGGACTGTGATCCGAAACAACAGCGAGCATTTTGCTTTAGATGAGCAGATGTTCGCCATTATTGAAGACAGAAGAAGAAGAGTGGAAGACAGAGCTTCATTGAGGTGTAATCAAGTCATGAAGAGGAGAAAAGACTTCAGAGGTAAGATAAAGAATTATCTTGTGATGGTGTAATAAGTGAATTTGCCTGGCGAAGCCAGAGCTCATTTCCCAGAAATATCATGAACCAGCAAGAGAATGGAGATAAAAGAGAGCAGCAGTAGTACGTAGGAGCCTGCTGACACTCTAATATTAATTGATACCTGCAACCTAAATAAAAAAAGGTGCCTCTCTGACAGTGGGATGTGAATATGACTCTTGGCCAATGGAGAACTCCAGGTTACTTTTACAGTTTAGCACCATCCCAGTTTTGTCTGTGAGCATTTGTGTGATGAGAAAAAAAAAAAATTACCCAGCAATGACATCTGCCTTTTCTTCTCAGGTAGCCATATGATGCCGGAGCTGAGGTTAGCGATGTTTGGTCAGAAGACATTTGGAAAGACGACCGCAGGGAACATAATTCTGCGTAAAGACGTGTTTGCCATCCGTCAGAATGACCAATGTCGGGTAGAAGTGGCGGATGTTGCTGGCCGACTAGTCACAGTGATTGACACTCCAGGCTGGTCGGCGAAGTCCTCCTGCAATACCGAAGAGACAGACAAAGCAGCTGTAAGAGGTCTGTCACTCAGCCCTTTGGGAGTTCATGCTGTCCTGCTGGTCGTTCCCTTGGATGTGAAGTTCAGAGACGCTCACAAAGCCAACCTCAAGGAATACATGAAGCTCTTTGATGACAGTGTCTGGAAGCACGCCATGGTTCTGTTCACGTTCGGAGACAAGCTAGTAGATAAGTCAGTGGAAGAGCACATTGAGAGAGAAGATCAGGCTTTGCGTTGGTTGGTGGATAAGTGTGAGAATAGATACCATGTCTTCAACAACATGAAGAAAAACGATACTGCCCAGGTCACAGAGCTGTTGGAGAAGATTGAGGAAATGGTGGCAAGAAACGGCGGACAGCTCTTCTGCCCCAACATGAGAGACGTGTATCTGAGGGTTCAAGGCCTGGCCAGAAGGAGACAGGAGACAAATGTCATGCGGCAACAAATGGAGCAACAATTCAACAGAAGAAAGCTTGATTGGATGAGGCACTACAAGAACATATTTTGTGATCTGCAAGCTGATCTCAGTGGAAGTGAACAAAGACTCAAACACAAGTCACTGGGTGAGTATTTTACTGTGTTGAGAAGAATGTCTAAATTCTCTTCTTGACAGTATATTGAAAACCTAATTTTACGTTAATATTTTGATCCACGATTCCCTTCTACAGTTGTACATGTTCCCAAGATCAAAACCAAGGGAAATGGCCTGAAGAAAAAGGATGTAAAAGATGACAAAGTCCTCACAAGAATCAGCCAGGAAATTGAGAGGCTGGATAAAGAAATCCTGAGGTGTTCCAGTGCCCTCCGAAGCAGCAAAGAGTTTCAGCCCCCAGACAGTGAGTGCAAATGATATGATAATTTTTATCAACAAAACACACTGCTGCCAAGTAGAAAAATAATCAAAATATGTCTCTGTTTAAATTTCAGTGAGAGAAGACAATCCAGCATCGCTCATGTTTGAGTTTTTGGTCGACAGGAGAAATTCCACTGACGAGTCAGGAGAACAACATGACTGGTCCAACATTCAAACAACACTCAACTTCTACCAGTCATCGGGATTCGGATCTGAGAGTTATGACACGTGGAGCGACCAGTTTCTTCCTGATGAATAGGCCCAATAGACCAACATCACTGGTCTCCATATAATGTCACAAAGGCTTAAGAGATTTATGCTTTTTTAGATGTTATGGAAAAAAAACTGTTTTGCATAATACTACTGTAAAATCAAATTTAGTCCACAACAATTACCGTACCCCTTGAACAGGTGAACACATTTTATTCTGTCAATGAGCTGCTGCTTCTACAACACAAATTTAAACTTGCATCAATAAAGTCTGTTACAATCACTGTGAGAAGTGATCTGAAATGTGGGATGAGATCCGATCCCCCACGTGATCTTCCATCATACGGTTAAGAGCATGAAAGACAAATATACAAACATTTGAAGGCTGAGTACCATTTTGAGCTACGGCAATGAAATTACAGCTCCAAAGATTATCCTATAGCACTGAATTACGTTTCCATTTTCAGTATGTCTGTAAATCTTTAAATTTTGCCCTGTTGTGTTTCAATAGTGTTCATTTGATGTTATTTATCAGTATTTATTTCAGGTTCTTCTCTGTTTATTGCTCGTTGATTGTGGTTACATGAACTCTAAAGACAAAAATCTAAATATATTATAGAAAAAGAGCATCCCAAAGGTCAAATAGCTACCACAGTGAAATCATACAATTTTCATTTTAATGTAACTTAACAAAATACATGATAACTTAAGAAAAAGCAAATGGTGACCAGAAAAGCTGATGATTGTGTCGCCACATTAGATAACTAGTTATTCTGATCTAGACTTATAATTCATTTCTCTTCTGGAACTGTACACTATTTCTATTTTTGGTTTGGTAAAGGATGTAATCTTAGATCAAACATTGGTCAGATATCTTTAAATACAAGTATATTGGAAATGTATTATATTGAGGATTTTGAATCACTTGTGTCTAATTTTGCTGGAGAACATAAATAAAAGTGTTTGGAGGAACAAAAGCTGGAGACTGACTCTTGGATTTATATTCAAATTGAAGCACCAGAAATTCCCCTCTGAAACTGAAATCTCCCAATCTAATTTTTTTATTCCATTTTCAAAAAGAATGATAAAATCTTGGCAATTTAATTCCAGACTGCACTTGGGAGTTTTCCCACAATGAAAAAAGACTACACCTGCCTAATAGCTCAGTGCTATAAAATGATTAATGTTTTCCAAATCTTTGTATTTCTAATTCAGAACATTTATCGGATACACTTCATTTCCACTGCTGCTTTTTCTGTTATTGTTAAACTAATTAATAGAAACATTTTGTGCAATGACTCAAAATAAGAAATATTAATATGAAAAGACAATCTTGCTTTTAAAAACTTTTGAACAACTTATATCTAAACAATGCATAAATGAACAAAGATATTTAAGCCGGTAGAATGAACGTTCCCTTTTTTTCTGAAGCACATACCTATACACACCAAACTTTTAATTGGTAGTTAAAATCTGTGTAGTTTGTTTGTTTTCACCGAAAATAAATATAATTTTTGGAATCATACTTGCTGTCTTATTAATGTGCACAAAGGTGAATGAAATGTCGACCTCTTCTGTGTCAAGAACCCCAAAATCATTCAAGCTTTAGTGTTAATTCTGGTAATTGCAATATATTTAACTATTAATTCAAAACCCAAATTAATTGCTTAGTATATCTTATGAGATTGATATAACTGAAGTGGCTATAATTTCCTGTTAAACAGGTGGTGCTCCCTAGGTATCTGATAGAGATCAGATTAAATTTTAAATTAAATAATTAATTACTGTTTTTTATAATTATCAATCATTATCGATAAGCAAACTGCCAAAACCCAACATGATTGGTAACCAGTGTGCGACTGCACTACATATATGGTGCCACGTGATCCTAGAGGTAAGAAATCACGACACTTACACTGAATTATACAATGCAACTCGATGATCTTAATGAGATGATATAACAAATGCGTTTGTCGGTATCTATATATACCTCCACAGCTCCAGAGAACATATGTAATAAAGTTTGATGAGCAAATGTCAGATTCCATACCGATTGTTTTAGTTAAACATTTAATATATTTTAACTGTTAGCAAATGTATGTATGTATGTATGTATGTATGTATGTATGTATGTATGTATGTATGTATGTATGTATGTATGTATCTATCTATCTATCTATCTATCTATCTATCTATCTATCTATCTATCTATCTATCTATCTATCTATCTATATATTTAATTAATTCGCATTTTGGCCACTAGATGGCAGCAGAGAGGCGCAGTTGTGAGGAGAATGTGAGGTAATTCTCCCGCGACGGAAGAGGGGGATTGTAGTCCTTCCTGGTAGTGACATGACAAATCAAACAAATCCCACATCTTTGTGAAATAACATCAACAACGGCAGGATTAATTTGCAGCGGGCGTTTCTTGGAGGAGTCCTGCGGATCTCGGTGTACGGCGGAGGTGTGAGGTGTGTCTTGTGACGCTGTTTATTCTGAGTTATTTTCTCACTGCGAGGCTAATTAGCAGGCTAACTACGAACTGAAGTGTTTTTGTTTATCCACCTCTGTAAATCATCTGTGAGCACTGTGCATCCTAAACAGTAAGGCTTTAATAACGTGCATCCATCCTTCTTCTGTGTTCCTCGAGCTGCCTGCCACTCATCATGTGTTTCTATACAAACAGGTTAACTGAAGAAGTCTCATTCATTCCCGCTGAATATGGTGAGTATTATTATTGTATGCTTACTTTCCTTTTAAATGTTTATTGTAATCACTGAGGACTGTATCGATTATCGAATTTCACCTTCTCTGTGTTTTGGACAGCATGGTCGTGTGAAGATCAAATCCACAGCCCAGCAGGAGGAGGAGAAAAGGAAGGAGCGAGAGAAGAAGCTGAAGATCTATGTGGCAGCACGAGATGCATGTTTCTCTAAGGTGCTTTGGAAAGTTGGATTGCACTGTGCATTGAAACCACAGCTGGTTACCATCCAGTTCCTGGCCTTGGGGCCCAGGCAAGGCCGGGTGATTGGCTGGAGTTTGCATGTTCGCACTGTGCATGCATGAGTTTCCTTTGGATATTCCGGTTTCCCCCACGGTCCAGGGTGTATCCTGGACTCTCATGTAGTTATCTGGGATGGGCTCCCATCACACCCTGACCGGGATAAAGCGATACAGAAGAGGGATCTTGTGCTCCAGGAGAAGCCTGTTAATTTTCACATCCAAAAGCTCAGACTGATTCGGGGGATATCGGTAGTCTGCCCTTCCCCAGCCCAGTCTTGACTTGACCTCCCAGTGATTGAAACAAGTCTGTGCAAACACCGACATTACTACCCCAGCAAGCTTTCTATTTGTGTGGTGAAATACCAATTAATCTTTTTACCACACTAATGTTCTGGGTCCCTTTTAAATTCTACTGAACTGTGACACTTACTCAATAAGAATGGAAAGTTTTATAAATCTGTAATAACGTGCTCCTAAACTTGCTAAACACAATGTTCTCACTGTTTGCCACAAAGTTTCCAAAGAAATATTCATGTCTTTGGTTGAAGTCGGTACAGATAGTCTGATAAAGAATTTCTGTTGCTTTTGGTGATTACAGTGTCCATGTAGACAAACACCAGATTTATACACTTGGTTTTATGATGCATAAAATTAATGTATTAATATGTGCCAATAACAACAATAATGTCATTGTAACTCGTACATTAATACAGTCACTAGTTAGGTTGTATGACTAAAAGTGTCCAAATATTTACTCGGGTGTCATTGAGCTGCAGTGTGTAGCAACGTCACCTCACAGCCAAATCATAGATTTGAGTCTGGTTTAAGTTTTCTTGTTTGCAGTTTGCATTCTCTCTCAGATCCTCTGTGGGTATCTTGCCTTTTTCACATCTTTTCCTGTGTAAACTTTAGCTTTTTTCACCGGCTTTTGCCTGCTTTCCTTTCTACAACAGAGGAAGGAGGGTGTTTGGGATGACGAGGCTCTTCAGCTGACCCAACAACTCCTGTCGTCCAACCCGGACTTTGCCACCCTCTGGAACTACAGAAGAGAAATCCTGATGCACCTGGAGACTGTGAAGTAAGAAAATATTTCTGATGTTTGCCTCCTTTTGTAGATTCACAGCTCTTTTTGTACCATAAACCATTATTATTATTATTTTTTTTTATTTTTTACACAATGTCTGCCTTAGAAACGAGGATGAAGTGCAAAAGATTTATGGGGCCGAGTTGGCGTTCCTGGAGTCTTGCCTGAAGGTTAACCCAAAGTCGTACGGCAGCTGGCACCACCGCGGCTGGGTCTCGGCTCGTTTGCCTCGGCCCGACTGGGCCAGAGAGCTGAGCCTGTGTGATCGTTGCTTGAGCCTTGACGACCGCAACTGTGAGTAGAAAAAGAAAGCAGCA
>OMNM01034790.1:9300-35842 GCA_900302745.1 Parablennius parvicornis | reverse complement strand
CTGCCATTTTTTTTTTTTTTTTTTTTTTTTTTTTTTTAAGCAACGAACAACGAGCTTTGAAATGTATATTTCACACTGGTTATACCCTAGAAGTACGCTGAGCTTATTCCAGCTGACAGTGAATGAAATGCAGAGTACACAATGAACAGGTTGTGTGAGCTTGACGGATCATTTCAAACAGAATGAATTATAAGCTCCAACACATCCACTTGTGGCACCTTTTACTGCTTTGGTGCTCTCAGTGCTTCACGTATTCAGTCGAATTCACCTTTTTATACACTCAATCATTCACACATTCAAAAGCCAGCTGCAGTGCAAGGTGGTCGCACTGCATTTTTAGGCCTATTTTCCCCAAGTACATGAAGCACCAACCTTGGGATTGGAGAGTGAAGATCTCTACCAGCTGCAGCCACAGTCACATACAAGTTTCAGTAATTAACTGAGGAGCCCAAAGTCTTTGGATTGTGGAGAAAGCCAAAGGGAGAAACACACATGCACACACACAAAAAGAAGCTAAGGCCCTGGATCAAACCAGGATCTACTCACTGTTTTACCAAAATGTAATTGGAACCATTACAATTAAAGGTAAATACCAAGAGTACCAAGAGTGGGAATACCAAGAGTGGGAAGGGAAAATCTGTCTTTAACAGGAAGAAATGCCCATGAAAGGTGGAGACCTCTGGTGCTCGGGGATCGTGTGAGGAAGGAAAAGGGCTGAGAACAACAAAATACTCAGGATCAACTCAAAAGTACAAACATATAACAGTTTGACAACAAGAAATCGAGATGACCTGATTCAGCCTAAACTACGAACTTTATAAGTTGGGAAAGTTTAATCCTGATCTTAACATTAAAGACTGTCTTATCCTTTCTGTAGGATGAAAATAAACTTACAAACAGAGGACACTGTAGTCCAAAAACTTTTTTTCTGAAGAAAGTTCAGTGTATAATGAAATAGGTATGAGCTGTATTTTTCCATGAATGGTAAATAGTAGCTTGCAATACTCTTTAGTGGTTTCAGCTGTAAATTTCCCAAAGCATCTGACTGAACAGAGGGAAGGTGTGTCCTCCGTATCCGAGCCAAGTACTTAAGCCAGCCCTGAAGTTTGAGCTTGTCTGTGAAACCAAAAAAGAGACACAGTGAAGTGAAGACTTCTTCCTGCAGACTGTACAACACGGTCATTCTTACGCTGTGCTGAGTGAGTCTAACTGAACTCTTTCGCGCCTCTCTCTGTCTCGCTGCTGTATGTCTTGGTATGGTAACTATTTACTGCACTTGGCTGTTGATTGAGTCCATGAGTTTGGTTTTCTTTACTTAAAAGGGAAAGGAGCCAGCCACTCTCATAACTCTGTGCTGCTGCTTTTTACTGCTTCACTAGAAATACTCTCAGTGGACTTTCTGGCTTACATTACTCTCTCAGACTTAGCTTTAATGTCAGTCTGCTCCTCGAATGGATGTAACTTCTTGTTTCACAGGAAAAGACCATATTTTGGGAGCTATTACAATGATACTCTGCTGTTGTCTTTGCTTTTGTTATGAATGCTTAAAAGCATGGGCGTTCTCACACATGGCAAATCACATGTATTAAGTAGGTAATTACAAATAAATTGAGTCATGTGACTATTGTATCCCTGACATCAGTGAGTATGGCTTTGTGCCTCAGAGAAACCAGCCCTTGGGTAGATGGGTCATGAGTTCAGCTGAGGGATGCTTTCACTGAATCACCACCCTCCTAGAGGAAAATCTTCTGCTTTAATGAATAGCACTAGAGTCTGCTGTATCTGCTGGAGGAGTCATGGGAGTGAACTTTGACCCTGACATCTGAACATATTTTCTGGGACTTTATGCACACCAGAATTTCTTGTGCAACAGATTATGAGTGTGTGATGGGTGGAATCGCCTGACGTGTGCCAGTACGCAGCAATCTGAGAACAGATGAAGAAGCGAAAAGAGTTCTTGGGAGCAGGTTTAGCTGTCGGTGGTCTTATCATACAACATCATGTCACAGAGTGTCGCTCACACGGCTGGACGCCACATTAGAAGTCTAAGTCTTCTTACTGTGCAGTGCAGGCAGTGGTAGCACTAGATAATAATGTCTGGAGCTGTGAAGCAAAATATTTTCTGGATCTGAAATATTGCACAAGCTGGCTGACGTCAGTCACTTCTCTGTACAATCGGATTGCATATTTTCAGTCTTAGTAATTATTACGTAAGCCATTGAGGATTCAGCATGTGGAGCTTTTCACACTTGCCTATGGCTGTTAGGTGCACACCCTGTGAGCTGTCACAGTGCACTACGTGTTGCCACTTGGCAGTGTGAACCTTCTCATGCAGTCACAATAGCACCTGTATCCATGGAAATATGCATTTTGAGACATGACATTAGTAATAATGAAGGCGAGAGAAAAACAGGTCAAGGTGCATTGTAACAAACTTGTTCGTCGCCGTCATGACAGCGTGAGTCAGTTTATCAGCCACTGTGGTCAAAACTAAAGTCGCACAAACTGATGGGTGGAATGCCAAGTAAAAGTCAGCAAGAAGAATCTTAACTATTGCTGTGTAGTTTATCTTTGAGATCTCTCCAACACAGTCTAATGCTCCGGGTCTAGGTGATATGTGCTTTGCATGTCACACGTGTGTCTCCGTGGCTTTCTTCAGTTTACCCTCACAAATTAAAGGTGACTTGAGTTAAGTGTTTATTTAAATCACAACAATGATTTGTTTCAATTCATTGATCCCACTGGAATCCCTGTTACAGTAAAAAAAAAAAATGGAATAAATAAATAATAATAATATTTAAAACCCTACTCGCATTATTAAAAGCAGTTGTTCTAAAACTGGTCTGGCTTCAGGACCAACTGATACCCCTCCGTGACAAGCTGCAACCTAAATTGAGGAATATATTGAGGAAATGTGTACGGAGGGACAAATAAAAGAATGTATGAATGGATGAAGTATTGATGTCACTGAGCTCATAAATCCTCATGTCTTTATCATATTTTCATTAAAAAAAAGGTTTTAATTAGAGCTTGACTAAAGTCAGCTGGTGCAACTTTATGTGTTATGGTCTTTACGTTAAAGTAAAAAAACAAACAAACAACCCTCAAACAGTGTTAATTTGACAACAAATTCTGATTTAGTCTTAGTCTTTTGAGTATATTTAGTTTTAGTCTTATTTTAGTCATCTGAAACTTTTTATACTTAGTCTAGATTTTGTCAACTGAATATCACAAGAGTTTTAGTCGACTAAATCCAGAGTGGACTTAATTAGTACAGATTTTGTAGTTACAATGACTTGCTAAAAAATGTCTGTTGTTGTTTTGAAATTCTGTTGTTTGTCAGCAGTAACCATGAAGCACCCTTTTCAACTGGGAGGTTATCCCCTTTAACTTCTACACTATCTGCCTGGCTTTGCTCACTGTCTCAGCCTTATTGGTATATAAATAAAGAATGAACTCACTGGCAGTCTTGCTATTGCTTCACAGGAGCCTATTTGGTCAAAAGTCACTGCTACTGAGGAATGCAAAGCCTGTGCAGAAAAGGATTTCTTTCAAGGGGTTTGTAGCATTTCTTGAAATTTCTTGATTTCGATGGAATCAGCAAAGGAAAAAAATACAATTAAAAAGAAAAAAAATTCCATTCCAAGTTCCTCAGAAATTTTTGTGAACCCTTTTATTTGATGGTAAATCAGATATTAAGCATCTGTGAATTGGCCGTAGATGTGTCTTTACTATATGTCTTCAGCCAGGAGAGATGCTGTATGTGCACAGCATTAGAATGAACTGTAGTTGCATCATTAAGTCCTTGTTTCCGTGGAGCAACATTTCTTACTCTACTTATGTGGAATAATGTTACTTAATGAAAGAAGTTACTAAAATAACATGTCATTCTTGATGAGAGAAAAAGGACTGTTTATAAAATGGCTATTGTGAATGAACCCATTCTTGAAGAGCTTCAGAGCAACATCAGCAACAAAACGCATGCATGCACTCACAAACGTACGCACGCAGGCAGGCACTCACGCCAGTCCTGCACATGGGTTGGTTGCTGGCAGTGCTACTCAGTTGTAAAGAAAAAGGTGCTGCAGGGTTGTGAACTCTGAAAAATTGACCACCAGTGACCTCTACACCTCCACATGTAGGAAAAGCGTCCCATGCCTTGGGAACATGCCCACCCAGCCCCCAGGACACGTGCACATTGTTTGCTGATGTACAGTATCTTTTCACCTTGGAGGTTGTGAACCATCAGAGGCTGAACTACCAGAATCAAAAGCTGTTTCTGTACGGAAGAGGTCAAACTGCTTAATGTGGGTGATCCTCTCAGGACTCCACCTCTTGCTCGCTGCTGCTCCTACACATGTTGACTTACTGCCTTTCAGGACTAAAAGTGGAATGATTCCGTTTTTTTTTTTAAATTTGTATTTTGTATTTTATTCATGTATTTTTTATTTTTTATTTTTTACAGTATTTGTACTTTTTTTAATGTACTGGACATTAAACCAGTTTTATAATACATTCTTTCTTGAATACTTTAATCCTTGAAATATTCTGAAATTAATGGCTAAGTCCCTTTAAAAGTCAGAATGATTTAAAATTAAGTACAAATACAAAATACTTCCTGTTTGCATCTGGCTTTCATTGTTGTATCTTTATTTATTTTTTTGTTATTTGTCTGTAAATTACATAGCTAAAATAAATAATAAAGTTAATCAATCACAGAACTAATGCGGTGAATTGATAACATGTCAATACCATGACATGGTTAATAAAAAGATCGTCAATTTGGAAAAGACTTTTTGTTGGAAATGAAAAGCACTGGCTCACCACTCAGTGAGAATCTGCACAAGCAGCCAGTATGAAAATAAAAAAACCTTTTAGTGTACTGTGTACAGAACACGAGGGTTTAATTATCCGCAGTGCACAGTTGAGAAACCACACAATCTATTTGCAAGAGAGAAGCAAACAACTCTTGATGGTTGTGATCTTCAAGCCCCTAAAACTGCAGTAGTTCAAGAGTCTAACACTAAAGCCAGCGTCTGTGATGGACCCCTATGCTGGGGGTCACATCTGTGACTCATAGTACGTCATGTTAATTTCCTATTTCTGCAGATGGAGCCAGAAGGAATTTTTGACTCCATATTAAAAAAGTTCAGGTGGTGAGCTGACTATTATAAAGTTACATATGAAAAAAGATGACCTGAGAAGCTGAAATTTGAGAAACAAACAGGGACAAATCACTGGCCCTCTCGGTTCACGATGTTTGAACATTAACCGATGTAACACAAATGTTACATCACTCTTCCCACTTTTTAGATCATGTTACTGGCTTCAAATTGAAATTTGAAAATAGTTTTGAAATACAGTAATATTCCTGAGTTTCAACATTTAACATTCTGTGTTGAAAATAGAACTATGCTGATTTCAACATTGTTGCATGTGCATGGCAATAGTTGAGTTGAGTTAAATTTATTTTGAGTTCTTGTCACTTAAGTTCTCGCCACTTAAGGCTTTTCTATGACATCAGTCTTTAATTGTAACAGTATCTGCTTGTTTTTTTTCATAATAGATAATAAATAAGATAAATGGTAAATATGATAGTAAATCTGTGCAAGACTGGAATAAACAAATTGCTCCGTCTGCTCCCGAGATGATAAACAGCATGTAGCACAAAAGCAGTCAGTAATAAGGCTGTCAGCCTACATCAAAAGATTGTGTTGATCAGGAGGATTAAAATACTGCAAACCTTTGCTGCCCTTCTAAAAATGTGTTTCATGTTTTTGTGAAATAACTGAATGCCAGACTACCTTTCTAACAGCTTACACAAGCAGTTGAATCCATCCATGATGGCCATTTTTTGAGGCACCGGTTGCACCACAGGGAAATATGCACATTGGTATTAATTGTAACTGTGATGTCGAGTGTTGTTTGTGTTACACCAGCACCACTGAGAGTGTTTTGGCTGGAAGTATCGTCACCTGTAGGGGCGGCAGCAACCTGTTCTCTCTGCTGCCAGCAGGGTGGCGTCATCACTGTCGCTCTATGAGTTATGATTTTTGCAACTAGCAAATGGGGTTTCCAATGTTAACTTCTGGGATTTTTCCTGAGCTTATTCTGGTTCTGATCCAGATGAAATTGTGCACCCTACTAGATATTACCATTCTACAGATCACTGAAATTTTATTAGTCAATCAGATATGATCTCCACAAGATTTTTTGAAAACGGCTCAATGATAAGTAAAGGGGAAAAAACAGGGTCTTTGATATTTTTTGTATCCAGATGGTTATCTGGATCACTCTCAAAATGTAATGGAATCTAGGTCTTGGTCTTGGTCAAGAAACATCTTCTGAATTTTTTTTAGGAAGATCCCGTCAGGAGTTTATGCGTAATCCTGCTAACAAACAGACAAACAGACAAACAGAAAAACAGACAAACAAACCCTGGCAAAAACAAAACCTCCTTGGCTGAGGTAATAATGTTAATTTAGTCAAATTGAGGCTTAAAGGCAAAGTCCTGAATGTGCTTGTGTTTTTTTTTCAGGATGCCCGCAGAAACACGTTCAATACGAGACAGTTCGGCAGTAGGTAGGTTTCCATCTGTCACTCTGGGATTCAGGGAGGACGTGGAGGAAGAAGAAGTGGAAGAAGACGAGTTTAAGAAAGAAAATGCATGTCGGCGCTGGCTTCGTAAGGCATGTCCATGCTGCTGTCATCAAATCAATGACGATGACATCACAGATACGATGGTCACAGGGATTGACGATCCAGAAAAGGAGGAAAACACTGATAAACCTGCCACTGGTGCCAACGAGCTTGAAGGTGATTGGATAACTCTCTCTTCGCTGGTGTGTTTTATCAAGAATTAAAAGAATAGATATATTTCAGCCATCGATTTATTTTGTTTTCACAGAACTTCTTCTGAAAGTGCAATCAGTCGATCTCATGAAGAGTAAATTGGGGGAAAATCGTAAACAACACCACACAGATCTCTACCAAAGTGATAACTTCATTATTCGAAGGGGGCAGAACTTCAGTATGTGGATAACCCTGTCCCGACCTTTTAACTCCAACACCGACAAGCTTTATCTGGAGCTCAAAACAGGTTAGTTGGATAAAACAACGCTGGATATCACCTCCACAATTCATCAATGATGGAGCATCTATAGGTAACAGCCCTTGGCTCCGTATACGATTCCACATTTCTCCTCACTTCAAAAATGTGATTAAAACTGGATGGACATCATCCGGCTTGCAACGAGTGCTCACACTTTCTCATGCTGCCCAGGATCCCTGTGCAGGGCTGCACATGCCAAATTAAAAAGCTCCCTCACTGAGCATTCGAAGGAGAGGGAAGATGAGATGGATTCAGGGTTGTGAGAGAAAGCATACGATAGCTGAGAAGTTTGGCTTTTATGTTCATGTCTTCTGCTGTTATATTTGTTTCTGCTCACACACACATAGGGCAGAGCCTCTGTTGCCTTCACGTGTGAGCCAGATAGATTTATAGGAATATAATGAGAGAGAGAGAGAGAGAGAGAGAGAGAGAGAGAGAGAGAGAGAGAGAGAGAGAGTGAGTGAGTGAGTGAGTGAGTGAGAGAGAGAGAGTGAGAGAGAGAGAGAGAGAGAGAGAGAGTGAGAGAGAGTGAGAGAGGAGAGGTGTTGCAAACATTGCTGTGACCTCAGTATGATTAGATAGTTGCTCAAAAGGTGACTATTTCTTTTGTAGGTGTAACAACATGTTTGAGTTTGGACGTTAAGATCGGAGAAATTATTAAGATAAAAAGAATTAATGTGACATCCCCACTATTTTATTCCTAGAAGGCTAATAACATTCTCCTATTGTCATGGATACTTCTGCCGTATTGAAGCCTGAATCCTTTGAGCTCATGTTATTCTTGCTGAAGATGGGTTTAAAGGTCAGATAAAGGTTAAGTTTAAAACTAAAGTTCAGGTGAAAATTAGTGGCTGATTAATTAAAAACCAATACATTTTCAAGAATATCTCCGAATGGCGTGAAAATTTAACTGTGTGTGCTGCATGCACGTGCTCTTGTGTGTCTGAAACTGCTTTTTTGCCTCGTTTCTATAATCCCCTCGAGTATCAACATGACGATAAACCCATGAGTAGACTTTTGTGTGTCAGTATCTCAGAGAGCTGAGGTAAACACATAGGCCACCTACCTCTGTTCGCACCACAGGACACATCATAAACGCTTTGATATCAAATAACACAAGACATAATGAAAAAAAAAAAAAAAAGACCCAAAAACACAAAGAGAGCAGTTCAGAAAAAAGCACTGTAATGCCAGATTAAGCAACAAAAACTCTTTCTTCCTCTGAAAGCTTTTTCTTTGTTTCTTCCCAAAGAAGTCACTTGATGATTTAAGCCTGAAACTTATGATTTGTGAGGGGAACAAAAGCATTTGACCTTCCATGTTGTATGATTGACAGTTCAACATGTCTGAAAAGATGGATTAGCTGTCCCTTGGCCCTATAAAAAGTCTCTCAGGAACAATGACACAGATTGAGAGCATTAGAGGGGAAAAACATAGATGTGCTTTATATCCTGGTGATTCCTCATAGGAAAAAAATATCCAAAACCAAACGAAGAGGATCAAGATCACCTGCTGACAGAAGGAGGACAGGAGAAACAGGAAGTGGGGGGCACGGTGGGGGGATGTGATGTTATGCGACCGGTTCAGTGATTTGTGGAGTGACCTCCTGCAGAGACACACACCTGGCAGTGGCACAGTGTTTGTATGGTGGGTCTACATATGTGCATTATGCCGTGCAAGGACAGAGATGCTTCAAGTGGTGCGGCTGCATGCCTCAAAGGAGGTTTAATTGAGTGTTTACACAGGTAAGACGACAAAGTAAATGGGATGTTGTGCCACGTTTAAATTCACAAAGAAGTGAGTGTGCAAGCCAGATAAAATCAATGCAGCTCAGTCGACTTGTTAACAGCCTGTTTCCTGTTTCTTTGCCTGACCAGTTGCTTTTGTCCTCACATCTTCAGTGAACTGCACACCTTTAACCCAAAGGTTTTCAAAGTGTAGAGGGAAGAGCCCCGAACTCTCACACCACAGATTATTTTATGCCAAGTCATTTTTATGTGGAATGCTGGATTTCTGAATGTTCCTCACATAAAAAAAATCTTAATGACTTCGGCTTCCATAGGAAATGAAAATATCTTATATAATCCATAGTCTGCAATGAAGTTACATTTTTCTAAGATCGCATTGCCCCACAATTTCAAAACAACTGCTTTAACCCTCACGCGTAAATATTTGTAATTGCAGCCCGACTTAATCTGACTCCGCATAAACATGGAAACCATCTTTATTTATAAATGATCAAAGTGAGATTTAAAAAGGTATAAACTTCTTCACTTGCAAGCAACTATTGTGATCAGGATATTTTGCTGTCAATCCATGGGACGTATGGTCCAAAAACACTTTGTCATTTCAAATTGTTCCAATTATGACATCGACACAAATTTATGATCAGTTTGATAAAGTGATGACTGGCAGCTACTTTATATCGAAGACTTATTTTTATCGATACAATTAATTGCATTTCTCTCTTAATGAGATGTTTTATTCACATGCCCCAGATTATACCTTAAGTAGTAGGTGTTACTTTAATTTCTGGGAAAGCAGCTATAGTAGGTCGTTTGTTATCAGAGATAATTAATAGCGGCAGAAAACAAGCTCATAGAAAAAAAAATTATTATGTGTCTTGAGCTAACATACAATTTCAATACGATTAATTTCTATATTTCAATTGTCATTAATATGTAAATTACATAGTTTTCTGGGTTTACTGTGGAAGGAGGTGGAGGAACATAATCCATATTTATGCACTTTATGTTCCAAACCCACTCGACTGTTTTACATTTCACATGAGGTCCCAAAACAATTCTGAAAAAAGACTCCCAGGGTAAATAATGAGTAAAGGGATCAACAGGAAAGTCTAGAACATTTTCACTCGGTGGAGTGGTGTAGCTATCAATATGTCCTTCACACCACATATGCAATATTCATATATTAGTGAATTGTCGGTATGGGATGAAATGAGAATGTGAAGAGTATGAGAGTCTCCCATGAAGAAGAGGAATAATTAGCATCCCATTAGCATCTCGCTGCCTCAGGTCCTGCTTTACAGTAACAACAGCTTTGGTTCAGTTTCAAAGAATGACTTCTATCCTGTTTTCCGTCACATGGATTGGAAAGTTGTTCAGTCAGACTGGGAACAAATGCAAGACTATGGGTCTGTGACCTTTATGACTGATTTCAATAACTACTTCAGCAGCTTTCTCTCAAATAAAATGTGTCTGGTGTTACAAAATAGGTTTCATCTTTAAGATGACAATAACAAAACTCTTAAAGTTGTGTATGTATATTTATCACATTCTGCAACTACAATTTAGATAAACAGTAAACATTAGTATTTAGTTGTTTTTAGTGGTTTAATCTTTTTTAGCCATTTTAAGCTTTTTCAGCATTTTTTTTCTATTGGTTGTTTCAGGTATTTTAGCCATTTCTATACCTTGCATCTATCTATCTATCTATCAATCTATCTATCTATCTATCACTAGCCACTAATCACCGAATTGACCCATCAGTGGCAAGCCACATAGCACAGTGCTCAGTGGAGCTCGTGGGGGCCGAGAGTCTTGCTCAGGAACCTCTGGTACGCACATGCAGGGAAAACATGCAATATCCACCTAGAAAGGCACTGGGCTGGATTTGTACCCATGACATGTGAGTACTAACCACTGCACTGCGGCAGTGTCAGGTGGCTCCAGAGTCGCCACGGCTTGCAGACCTCTATGACAGACAAACATTGTTGAATCAGAATGAAACAGCTGAGCATTCATTGGGTGAAATGAGATAGTGGCTAAAGAATTTAAAGAAAAAAAAAGAATGGATTAATCTAACAGAGGCATTCAGAAATGCAACTTAAAATCACGAGGTGGAGAAATGCAGGGAAAACATGCAGCCTGATTTCCATTAATGTTAAAGGCAGTGTTGTTAGTGGGTGAAGGAACTTTTGGGAGTGTTGAGGTGACTGAACACCTCTATTTTGGCCACCACAGACATAAGATTAGCAGTTGTGACTATATTTTTGATAATTTTTTGGTTGTCTGTCGTACAGGTAGACAAGTCCATGGGAGGCCGTAGTCAGGATTGAGTGACTTGACTGCACAATGTCAACGTCTGCTGCATCGGAGGTGAAGGTTTTTGTGACACTGGCTGCATCGTGCAATGATAGGCAAGGATCAAGACATTGTAATGCCTTAATGTTTTTGGTTATTGTACAAACTGGATGATATTTTGTGTAAACAGGACTTCGACTGCCACGGCTCTATAAGGTTGCCCTCTTTTTCTGAATCCCACAAACATTTGTGTTTTACTTCCCCAATGAGGTAAACTTGTTTCGTTGTTCGCACTTGTTGATTCAGCTGATTTCCGTTGGTTGCTCAAGAGCTGTTGCTGGTAGCCATGTGATTTACTGAATCCATTGCTGTGGAATTTCAGAAACTGTCAAAACACTATTGTACGATGTTGGTGGTCGCACGACCTTGACATTGGCCAAAACACACAAGACCACAGAGTTTAAGCCATGACAGATTTTCTCATTAAATCGTTTGGAGTTTGCAGCCAATATGAACCACTGCTTCACTGCACCTCATATCTGCTACTAGCTGCTACTACAGCTGAAAAGAGCAACAAAACACAGACAGAAGTGTAGCACAAAATGATAATGATCATAACAATGCCGGTGCTGCAACACAAGGAAAGTTAGCAAATTCCTATGGAAGAGAAATACCTGAGCACATCCATTCTCCATCTACTGACATACCAATCCTTTTTTTTCTCTCCATCAGCCATTACCCTTCCATTCTCTGTTAACTTTGTTTATTTCCTGAAGGCAACTGCAGGGTATGTAGTCTGTCCTAAACCTGACATCCAGGATAATGTTATCATTCTCACATACCAAGGTACATCGTAGCAGTTGTTTTGTACTACTTAGTTGCCTTCAAGCAGTCAAACTTACTGTTGTAGCAAAAGTGAGAGATGTTGAAAGGATCAAGGTTTAATTTTTCTAGTATGGAGTATAAATGCAGAATAATTTGTGTGTTTCTTTAGTTTATGTGAGACATGTTCACATTCTTGATGATGGATTTATGAATTATATGTATTGCATGTTGTAGAGGACACACACCAGTAAATCTGATCAAAGCTCCACTTTGAGGACCGTACAGGGCTAGTGAATGGTACATATAATGTTTTTTAGTCTTTAGATATAGATTAAACAGAGATAACTTCCTGGTTTATTGTTACTCCTTTTCATTGTTTGTCTGCAAAAACAAACAAAAAACTGTTCTACAGCTTTGCTGTGTGCTGTTTTTTTTCACTATCCTTTATATGAAATTGGAATTGTTTGCTCATGCGTGGTATGGTTTTAGAGGTGATGATTCAATTCTTTTGAATGCCGACTTCTTGTGTCAAGGGTTAAAACCTGCAGACTGCAAGCTGTATATCCAGCCACAGTGTGTGAGAAAGAAAGTTCAATCCTTTGTAGAAACAAGTTACAAAAGCTTGACAAGTTAATAAAAGAAAAAAGAAAAAAGAAGAAGCCAAGTCAGGCCAGGGTGACAAAGCTCAGTATTATTCAGAGGGCAAAGAGGTAGATACAGCTGCTTAAAGAAATGATGACAAGAAGCGAAAAGACACATGGACGAGATATCTTTTGAATAACGACCATGTGAATAATGAAAAACATTGTGAAAGATCATATCTGCAGCAAGTTCCAAGGCAATGGAGACAATTGTGATAAAGATGATGAAAGATGAAAATAAGTTGCCTCGAGAAACACAAGATGTGGAAAGACAGGATTCAAGGGGGAAAACAGCACTAATAATGATGAATAATGAATAAGCACTAATTTTTATTCGTGATTGAAATATATAAAAAGTGCTTTGTCATCGAGGTGGCAAAATGAACACGGTGCCCAACAGCTCTGATCTGCCACATCACAGAATCACTCGTGATATTCAGTTGTCATGGAAGCAACACAGTAAGCCTTGGTTACTGTTATCTTGACAATCTGATCACTGGGCATTTCCTAATGACACAGCCTTTGGGTGCAGCAGACAAATTATGTATTTAAAAATACCCTTCACTTGTACAGTCACATGTATTTTGTTGTTGGTTAGAATTTCTATGCTGGTTAGGACACTCCATTTTATATCTTCCACTATTCCAACAGAACAGAATGACTTTGAGGAAATAAAAAACCCCCACAAAAAACAGAAATTATTTTATTCAAAACATGGAGTTACCTTACCGAGCTCTGAATGCATACAGGTAAACTTCAAAATCAAGGCCAATAATTGTGTGAATCAAAACACAATAACAGGTTGCTTTATTACAAAAGGTCACTATGATCAATTATCTTAGGTTAAAAAAGGATAATATCTTGCTGCAGCTCCTAACCTAAACCGGAAAAGCAGAAAGCCGACCACCTCTGAGCCTGGTTCTGCAGGTTTCTTCCAAGTAAAGGAGAGTTTTTTTTTTCCAAAATCGCTCATGCCTGCTCATGTGAACTTGTGATGACTGTGTTATATTTGGTGGAATCGAAATAAAATTGAATTGAATGAATCCTAAAGATATAAAACAGCATTTCTTTTCATGTTAGTACCCCATCAGAAAAAAAAAAAAATACCAGAGCCACATCAAGTCTTAAAAATAATGACCGCACCACAATGAGGTGAGCTCACCCACTGCATCAGTTGATGTGAGTGTTTAGCAGCCCATATTTACATATCTGTACTTCCTGGGACTCTCATTCACTCAGGTACTCTTCTCCTGATCGCCCAAAATCTAAATACCCCCTGCTATGCCTTGAATGTACCTGCAGTTACTTCACCTAATACTCTATCAACCAAACACAATCTTTAATATACGTAGGTCTAAAAAAGAAAAAATGTTCAGGAAACAGTGAGGGTTGTAAGGTACTTTTATGCTTTGTTCTCGAAATATGTATGAATTAAGAGCATTTTAATGCCTTTTAATACAGTCTTCAACATTATCAGGATTTAAAATGCTGGCAAGGTACAAGATATTTTGCATCATGTATCAAGTAATGTGCATTTAGGCTCAACATATGAACTTCCAATACCCTTCAACAGAGTTACTGAGAAGTAGACCTTGCAAGGTCATGGATAGGACAGGAGCTAAAACCGCCAAGCATTGTTCCCTTTCATTTCTGCACATACTACATCCCCAACCATAACAATGGAGGATTCCAGTGCCGTTTGTGCTACTCACTTTTTGGATTCAACAGTGTTTGTTTCAAGAATGAATACATTTAGTTCAAAACCACAGTGTGTCTGTGCATGCAGATGTTGTATTAAAAAAAAAAATAATAACACACTGCCAGCAAGTGACCTTGCACTAAACCTACAGTGTTACCATTTGCATGTTAATTTTCTAAACCAGAAAGATCATAGTGTGTTGCCACCAGATTGGTCTTAAATTATCAAAGAAAACCACAAAACTCACAAAACATATGAAGTAAATAAAGCATATTATTCATTTCAGAAAGGTTTGGCATTTACACAACAACATATCGAAAAAAAGAGTCATTTATATGGAAACGTCAGAAATGCTGGAAAAAATGTAGTTTTTGTGTAGTATCAAGTATCAGGGAGCGAGAGGAGCCGCTGCTGGTACCCGCGCCGCCATTCAGATGTGTAGGGCTACAATTGGGCGACATTGGTTGTTTTTGTAATCAAACATGTACACATAGAACAAAATGCTGTAAATATTAATGATGGCAACATTCTTATGGACAGATAAGGAAGTTGGATCACTATTCCCAGTGACTCAACAAAACTAGAAAGTCTCAGGGGAAAATGGACTGGGAGTCATGACACTGGAAGAAAATTGTGTTGTTATTGTCCTTCTACTCATGATTGAGCAGAAGCACTATTTATTATAGCCATGGTATGCATTTCTGTGAGCATTTGAAGAAGGTTGCATTTTCTTATATCTACAGGGAGACTAATCGTTTCACATGCTAAAACCTTATCTGCGCGCCTGGAACAGCCTTCAATTACACTTTGCTCCTGTTTTTACTTTGATGAAGTGTCTCTTTTCACATGTGTTTTTGAAATCATGAAGAAGAAAAAAAAAGCTCATTCAGGGAGAGTCATTCATCAAGATTTGGACTTGTCTGAGCAATAAAAAAAGCTCCACCATGAGGCTTAAACCAGTCTCCTGAATCTCTGTTTATCAAATTTAAAGAGTCGCGGGAGCACATGGTCACCTCTGATGGATAACACTCATCCATCCAGATGCACAATGTGAGTGGCCTGGACCGTCACGGTCACGCCCGTCATACTCAGAGCAGTCACAACACAGCGGGCACAAAGTTGGAGAGCCAAACACACTTGAACAGAAGCCACTAGGTGACTGCAGTGCTTAGTGTGAATATCTATTGAAGGAAGTTCTTTCCCTCCTCCCACGCTCTGTTTTTGAAGTAATGTGGTGTTTGCAATGTGTGAGGAATGTTTGCATTTTGTGTGTTTTTATAGTCCCCAATGAAGACAAGCACTGGGATCACTGCGATGCTACTGCCCACTGGGATGAAACAGAGTGAGGAAGCTCTTCTTTTGTGCATGTGACTGAGCATTCCTGTGCACATTTGTGCCTGAATATTCATATGTCTCTGTGTGTTTTCCGTCTGTTTTGCATAAGAGAACACTTTGGGAAACATAAGTCGACGCTTGAAAAGCAGACACACATGTGGCTGTACTCAACACAAATGAAGGGGACGAAGTGCCATTATCTGCAGACATTAGCATGCATTTGCGGAGGAAATGCACGGACGTACACACACGCTAAAGTACTGTATTCTGCAGCTGTGTGGGGGTCGGTGTGTGTGTGTTCATAGAGGAATTTTCAGAAGATAGCAGTGAACATAGTGCAGGATTTCTGTCATTGAACCCACGGGGAGAGGAGTCTGCCTAGACAGCAGCATTGACAGATTGCATGAATAATTTAGGAACAAAGTGAGAGGCCTCATAGACCTCTGAATCACTACCAATGACAGCTGCCTGCTCCGACTTTGCCTCCTCTCTCATCTTTTCTAATGCATATTATTTCCATAAATTCCTCTCCTAACATCTCCGAGCAGTGTCCGGATGCAAAGGGCATAGCCACGGATAACCAACATGCAAGCGGAGGCCGCGGTCGTGGCCTCGGGGACAAAGTTGTGAGACAAACAACAAGCTTCAGGACTTCAAACAAAGTTGCGTCGCAGGAGTTGCAACCATTGTGGCTTGTTTTATATTACTTGAGCCTCAGAGATGACGAGACGACAAACGACACAACAATAACTGTTCATTGAGCTGCAATTTCCAGACAAACATCATTGAGGGAAGGTGACATGAAGATTTTAAGGTTTAAATGAGGTGTAGGGGTGAAGGGTTAATAATCAAAGAAAGATAAGAGAAAGAGAAAGTTCACGCTGAGCAGATATTCAGCACTTCATCTGTGTGTTAGGAAGCGGGCACCTTCCAATTGCCAAATAATCTATAAATCTGGAGATAGGAACACTGTTTCAGACAATTCATTACTTTTTTTTTTCTCTGCATACATGCTGAATCATTATTTACACCGGCATAATCATCACTACTGGGAAACAATGGCTTTGTTTACCATGTCATTATTTATCTGCAAGAATTACTTTACAAGGGAATGCTAGTCTGAGCAAAACTTTCTCTGTGCTTTGATGTGCCTCATTTTTCTGGGGATCACAACGAGGCAACGTTTTAATTGCAAGACAACAAGAAGAAGACGTTGCACAAAAAACAAAATAACAAGGATTTCAAAACTTGTGCTATGAATAATTTTTAAAGTAACCTCATACAGGAGGTGGTAAGTAGAACAAACATGAATCAAATTATAATTTGAGGACCACCCTTTAGCTTTTCGGTGATGAGAGCTATACTTTGTGATGGAAACATTGTTTTAATGGGTCTAGAAAAAGAGATGTACGTGTGGATATATTCACAGCAAATTACAAACTCTTTTGACATACATTCACCAAAATGTGTTTGGTTTTACCCTATAGAAATTTAAACACTGATCAAACTGATCACATCATATGATGATAGGATGGGTCGAACTCTATAAATCATCTGCATTTATGTTGAATTTAAAAGTAACTTTTGACATGAACAATGAATATTTTTGACACTACATCACTAAACTTTCTCTTTTGCTACTGCCATAATTACAGCAGGGTGCAGTGAAAGATGTGGGATATTTTCAGAAGCAGTAACAAAGTATTTGTACTTTGGTGACATCTTTATTCCAGGAGACTTACAGTGAAAATACAGTGGCAACTTTCAAAATTCCTGAAAAAAATATTTTGTATTGAAATTTAAAATTAAGTCACTTTAAATTCTAGTAAATGCAAGAAAAGTGAGTACCTTTATAAAGATTTATAGTTGTCAATAATTCAACTCTCATAATATACTTTTTATATGTGGATGATTCAACCACTACACTATATTTTGTATTTGCATTTTGGATGGCACATAGGCTAACACATCGTTTGTAATATTGAGTCCAAGAAAGAGAAACTTATTACAACCTTGTAGTTGTACTTTCTGAAGCATCCTCACACACTTTGATTAAATAGCAGGAGGCTGCTTTGTAGATCAAATGTGTAAATCATGTGATGACTTGTAATGAACAACAAGAAGGTCAGTGTGTCACATTTAGAGCAAGCGTGGGACACTGATAATAAATTATTGACAAGTTTATTTCAAGGTGAAAATAAAACCTATCTATGCTGATTAGAATGAAAGACATACAATTGGTTCTTTTCATTGAATGTGCATACAGAATTCCCATAAGTCTTTGTTGCAGACCAGGGGTTCTCCATTGAGGGATGAGCCGGCTCTCAGATCCTAAACCACATAACACCTCCATAACAGCATGTTTTTTTTATTAAAGCCATTTTTGACGGTTGAATGATGGATTTTATAAACTTTTTTCATATTATGAGATGGAATTGTTATAGCTTTCGCCTCACAGCAAGCACGTCATGGGTTCAAATACCAAGCCGGCCGTCCTGTGTGGAGTTTGCATGTTCTCGCCGTGTGTGCTTGGGTTTTCTCCAGATACCTCAGTTACCTCCCACAGTCCAAAAACCTTTATATGAGGTTAATTTGTGGCTCTGATTTGCTCCTGCATGTGAATATAGCTGTGTATAGAGGAGGTTGAGATCCCTATTCATATTTATTGTATATTATATCTTCATATCAATCAATCATTAAAACAACAAAAAACAGAGCATCTCCCACAGATCATCTTTCAAAACTGTGCTTACTTGCATTTATCTGAAAGACTTACAGTAAGTCCAGTCAAACATTATACACCTCCTGTCCAAACTTACTCAGAACAGTGATAGTAACTTTAGATATGCTACTGATTTGCACTATCTCAGATTTTGCTTTTTCTTTATCATCTAATCTTCATGCCCACACGCACACATGGGTTGTAACCAATGTTGAATTTTTTAGGCAGGCAACAAACTGGCCCACTTCACTGCATCATGCTTGAATTTAAGCCAAGCTGCAGGGGCTGATACAGTCACTTGAGTTGATGATTAAAGACGGTTTTAAACCCTGTCTGGTGTGTGTGTGTGTGTGTGTGTGTGTGTGTGTGTGTGATGGAGAGGGTGGGATACGGTGCTCAGAACGGATTGCAGGCTGCAGCATCAATGCCTGGGAGTGTTTGGCTTGATTTTAACTTTAGACAACTTGCCCCAAGAGCCAGTTACTCCAGAAGTATGTTCCAAGTCACTTCTCTGAGGCTACCAAAAACAATCTACGTGCATGCTGGCCAAATCCCACATGGCCCTCTATAATCCCCATGGCCTTTATTAAAGCGTGCACTTTTCCATCGTGGATTTCCTCCAACCTCTACCCTCCCTTTAAAAATCACCCAAAACCAATGATTTTTAAATTTTTTTTTTGGTCTTTTGCACCAAAAGTGATTGTAAGCAGGATTCCTGTTCACCGTGTCACGTACAGAGCAACTGGCAGACAGACCTACTGTAATCTGCATTTCCAGCCCCCACCACCTCACCCGTCCCCTGCCCCTTTTGAAAGAGGAAGTTGAAGGTTTATTAGAGTTGGTGGCCTGTGATTGTGTTTTAATGAGAGAATGACTGTGGAGGGCAGATAAGGCACCCGGTTCAGGCTGAGAGGTCCTTGGTGGGATTAGAATAATCATCAAAAAAACGCCACGTCTTTAAAAAAACACACAATGAAATGGGACTGCTCTTGCCATCCTCCAGTCTTCTGCCCATTCATTCCACCGTCTGCCCCCCATCCCTCCACCACAACACCAGTCGACCAATTGACATTCTCGAGTGATGGTCCGCCGCTCGCAGTGGAATGTGACATTTTCTCTCATCATGCTCAGCACCGAGCCAAATGTGCGGTTTTACAGATTAGAAAGGGAGGATGAGAAAAAGTGAAGATTCTGGGGGGGTGGTAATGTGGAGAGAAGATGTGATAGATGCAAAAAAGTGAGGGGGCATAGACGAGAACAGACAGCAAACGCAGAGAGATAAGAAGCCATTCAAGTACTGAATTCATGCAAACTCATGATAATGAGCCATTCAGATACATGCAGCATCATTAGCCATCATGATTTCACCATTCCTGCCTTCCTGGGTAAACTGTATTTGCATGTTCCCTATTTAATGGGAACAATCAACTGCTGGCGTTGTGTTCCATTATGGAGATCAGTGGTGTGGGTGGGGAAAATATAACACTTTTGATTTAGGTTCCCCATAAATGTCACATGTTAATGCGACATTAAGTAAGGATATGCAAAACAGCAGTGCTTGTTGTGTACTGGATGCTATATATTCATGGTTATCTTATCTGGTTTGAAGTTAAACTACAGACTTGGGTTAGGCTTCTGACAAGTAATAATTGTTTAATACCATGTGCTAAAAAAAAAAAAAAGCTCACAATTTGGTATGTATCAGAAAGGTTTTATACATTATGAAGTGATTGAATTGTTGAAAATAAAATATATCGGAACTCGTAGAATAAATATAAGTGCCATTATGTGCAACCAGAGCCATGATCTGCCTTTTTTGGAATGTTTGTGACAAATGTGAAATCAAACAGAACAGCTGCGTTCATTTTCTCCCTCGACCACAGGGTGTCAGCGTTATAACCCATTCTCACTTATTTTTTGTCACAAAAGAAGGCACAGAGACAGAAAGCCAAGCCACAATGATTCATTCCCATGTCTCCGAATCTCTCCATAGTCTTTATGGACTGAAAAGTGAAAATGTACAGTTTGGACAAGAGAGAACTGAACTGTGCTTCAAAGCACAGACTAGTGAGGATCCATTTCTAGCTCAATTTAAAGGAAATTCCATGTAAGGGCTATGTATCATGGAATGGCCACCACCACAGCTTGGGCTGGCAAGACCAGAACATGATGATAAATGGCAACACAATACTTACAAATCATGATCAACCTGAACATTAACAAAAAACAAGCACAATTTTCAACATTATGCTATTTGTTCCACAAAGCACCTTCATGCTCAGTTTAGTGAATTGCCCACAAATCATTGTCTAGTGATTTTTGTTGTTGTTGTTGCAGTGACTAGGCAACAATCTACTTGATTTTGTACTTGACGTTACCATCTGCTGTTCAGTTCTGTGATGCAATGTGAATAAGCTAGGAACAGTTGTTATTTTTATTACTTTATTAAATTTCTGCGCCATTTTCACTTTTTTGTAAGTAGTGTCCAGACTGGACCCACTGGATGTCAAGTTTTGGTCTGCAGACTATATGTTTCACACCCCTACACCATGTCAGAAGTTATAGGGTTTTTTCGATCTATCTATCTATCTATCTATCTATCACATCTAGCAAATAAAAAAGCATTTTCATTTATTAGCAATTGTGTTTTGGGCCACCTGATAAATGTAGGTCCAGTATTCACTCTCATTTCAGCTCAGGTAGGGATCTTAATGAAAATCTGAGAAGTGTTTCCAAGGTGTCAGTTATCGACAAGTTGTGACTTCACAAAAGAAAAAGAAAGAGTGTTTGTGGCAAGCCCTGCAAACAGCGTCAGCCACATGGGCTGAAACACAAAAAGGGCCATGGAGGGCACTGTGTAGCTTTCTTTCTAATTATCAAATGGGGGAAAGCAGAGTGTGATAAGGTGACAAAACCCTGCAGGGACAGGGATATGGTGAACTCTGTTCAGCTGGAACTCTCCCTTATTTACTTCTCTTTAAATGCTGTTTAAATCACACCAGCTAATCTGAAAGGCTTTATCCGTGTTGATGTGTGTGCATACAGTCTGTGACAGAGAGAGAGGGGAGGCGGGGGGATAGAAAAGAGAGAGAGGTAGAGTTAGTTTAAGGCCTCTCTCTACAGAGAGAGGGGATTATGTTTCTCTCCTGTCATGTGTTCTGACATTCAGAATGTTATTAAACTTCAATAGGCTGAGCTCAGGGTTCACTGATTACTCTTACAGGGACCGAATCCATTATTCAGGGTTTACTTCACACCGTGTGTTTACCAAAAACCTCAATCACACCTGCAAACGCCACGCGCTCGTGTGTATTCACCTGCACTCGAATGCAAACATGCATACATTCATGCTACGTGCACAGCACAGATTCAAAACTAATGCGTTAGACTAAATTTGCCATTACTGCCGCCATGCTTTTTAGGTAATGCAACCGTCTTGACAAATTTGATTTGTGTGCCTACTGAATATGCAGTGGGGCCTGCGGGTGGGAGAAGGCTGAAATCCGGAGTTAAGACCGTTTCTGTGGCGATGCGAGTGTCTTGTAAGTGAACTCTGACACTGGAAATGAGAAGAGAATGCGATTACCCACTTACAGCTTGAAGCAGCCACACCGTTTTCTGACTGGCTGAATGAAAAATGTCTCACTTTTCCAAGAATGGCTCTTCTTTGGTAAATGCAGACAGCAATCGGAGAATTGCTTTGCAGCGTCAAGGTTTTAAGTGAGGAAGCTTGGACTATTGAGAGAAATATATTGAACTGGAGGATATTTTCTTCGCCGTACTTTTTGACGCCATCCACTGCGGTGACTGGCTGGACTTTTACCCCAGTTGTGAAAGGAGGCTCCCCAACTTTGATCACTTTGGAAAGTAGCCCTGCTCCATAATCCCCCCTCATCTGTCATTCTGTCCGAGGCAATGTGGGTTGCCATACATCTCCCCCTCACTCCTCCTCCCACCCTCCCTGGCCCTCGGTCTCCAGCTCCTGTTTACTACCTCCATCCATCTTCAGCACAAGGCCGTTGCCTGCCTCCATCTTCTGAGATGGACAGTTAGGAAACAGAGGACAGGACGCCGGGTTGAGGGTGCCAGCTTTTCCCCCTCTAACTTGAGGAGGTCCGGCAGTCAGGCAACTTTTCTACTCTCACAGCAACGAGGAAGCATGTGTCTCAGACAGAGACTGTTAATCTTGGGGAACATCGGACTAGCAGGCGCTGTCTCGTGATTGACTGTCCTCTTTCAGCCCGGTCCCGGAGTGACCCTCAACACCACAAAGGCGGGAGAGGACCAATAAAGCGTCGGCTGGATAATAACTCATCATATCCTCATACGTTTTCATTTACAGAGCAATATAACCACGTTACCAGCTGTAAATCTACAGCTAATGGGATAAGTAGAGCTTCAAAATCTAAGCCTTGATGATGTGTACTGACCACTGGAGTGCTGAAGTAATATTTAACACTGTCATCCCTCCAGCTGGCAGATTGGTGTCTGTCTGTGTGCGGAGCAGAGAAAATAACCTTTTTATGTTGTGCTTTCTCTGCACTCCTGTACATTGGATTGAAAGCACAGTTTTTACTGAACGTCGCTAAAAAACAAAAATGTAAGTTTTTATTTTCTCATCAAGGCTGTCTTTATCATATTATGTGGATGTGTAGTTAATATTGGGAATAAAACTACATATTAAAAGTCTGTGAACGTCAAATTATAAAGTATAACAAAGTCCCCATGAGATTTCTCTTGTCTTAAATGTGCTGCAGACCATGATTTATAATTTCTGACTGTACACCCACAGGCTACTTCAACAGCTTTCATACTGCTTGTTAAAGGCCATTGTCCAATCAGAAAAATCATGTGACAAAAACTGAAAGCCTTTAGACCACAGGCATCAAAATCATTTTATTTCTTGGACATATACAGCACAAGTTGACCTCATTGGAACCAGAACAGGGAAAAGAGGATAACAATCTATAAATTGTAGCATAGTTAAAGTTTTGAGATGCTTCAGTGGTAGAAATATATGTGCAGTTTTCATTTGACCTACTCCACCATAAAAAAATCTGAAAGTTCCTGGGAAAAATAACATCTGACCTGAAAATGTTGTCTCACAAACTCACTCTCACAGTATGGCTTTGATGCTAATGCAATTCCATGAGCTTTATTGCAGGTATTTCCAGTCTATTGAGGATTGCTTATTGTGGAAGGGCTCATTAGGCCAGACGCTGTTGTTTAAGTCAGTGTTTCCAAACCAGGGGGAAACCAAAGATTCATGGAGGGTTGTGAAGTCCTCCTGATTTTAAGGGGTGTAACATTTTTTTGTTAGACTAATAGAGGAGTTTGGATTTAATTTATTTACGCCACAAAACTAATTCTACAACTAAGTTTAAACATTCAAAATAAAAGTATCATTTAGAAACTCATCACAGAATACAACAAAAGATACTATATTTCACATATAGTATGTTATGATGTTCCTTTAACATTTTTCCAATTGTATAGGCTGTGGCGGGGACTCTCAGGTCTACAGTGGTGAAAATGTGGGTCTATCAAGAAAAAGGTTGGGAACTACTGCTATAAGCCACAGGAGCGTGCTTTAATGGGAGCATTTCACCTGGAAGCAAGTGGCCAACAAAACCATATTATTGAGACAAAAATCCCAAAAGTGAAACGGAGAAAATCTTGGAGCACAAGGAATGTTGAAATCTAAGGAAGACTGCAACACAGAAAAACTATCAAACAGGACACACAAGGAAAGCCCAATATATACTAAAGCCACCAGGTGAAGAAAATCACACACTCAGGCACAGGTGAAAGACATCAGTATGGGGAACAGCAATCAGACATGGGGAGCCTGAAATAACGCCATAGACCAAAATTAACTGTGCTTGCTTTTTTAAATGATATTCTAAACAAGGAGAATATTTGTTTGTTGCAGTTTTAAAAGCAAGAAGACAAACAAGCTTTATTAATTTAGCTAAAGAATCCGTCTTTAATTGTTTCACTGTCAGCAGCTATACTGACATTTTAAAACTTCCCCATCCTAAGAATCCAACGCAGCAATTTTTTGAGAGTGAAAGTATTTGTTTATTTGTAACTTTTCTAATAATTTTGTTGTTGCACCTATTTTGGCCAGAACTTCTTGGAAAAATTGATTTTCAGTTTTTAAACGACTTATTTGAATATATAGCAGCTCAATTATATAGTTATTGTTTAATTGTACAAAAATATAGCCAGTGTTTCTCGAGTAGTATCTCTGACTAGATTATTAAGCTGAGACTAGATACAGGTGACAGAGAGAAAGGAAGAAAGGAACGAACAAACACACTTGATGTATTGTTCCATTTGGGAAAATGACATCTCTGCATTTAACACCCGTGATATTCATGGTTATTATGAGCTACAATGGTAGTGGATATTTTTTTGGTACAGTTTGGGCCTTGTGGTACCAACTGAGCCACCCCTCCTGGGAGTTGTGAATGGCCATGTTCATCTCTTTATAATCCCAGTGTGCAGAAACAGTTCCCACACAGAGGAGTCTGGTTGGTCTGCAGGGTGAAGCTAATGGAACAAAACGGTCTGTGGGGCATTTCCGTCCTCACAATTGCATTGCAAAGTAGCACATTGGTCGCCTAGCAACTGTGGCATTAGTCCCATAATATGGAGGGGGTTGAAAATGCTTTTCTTTTTGGTGACACTTTTTGCTGAAGGTGGTGAAGATACTTCAGTTAGTACCACTAATATTAAAAACACTGGGGTAGAGGCGCTCCAGAACATGAAAGTTTAAGTCTGGGTCGGGCATTTCTGTCTGCAGTTTACATGTTCTCCCTGTACAGATGGAAATGTTCTAGAGGTACTTCAGTTTCCTATCGCAGTCCAAACACATGTTTGAGATTGAAGCCAATACAGACAAGAATTTTTTTTCTCAAGTGGCTCAAGTCTAATCAGCTGAGTTGTCCATAATTTAATGCGGGTCATATTAATGGTTCTACAGTAAATGTAAATCAGGTACATGGTTAAGTTTAGCAAGCTTGAGACTGCAAAGATTCTTGACTTTGTTGTCTTAGAACCAGAGGAATCACTGACACCACTGGCGTTCAAATTTGCAATGCGAATGAGTGGATTCTCTCAATAACAAGCTAAAATTACATATAATTCAAAACTGCCATATAGACACAGTCACGTTAACAATATCTTTACTGTTTTTCCTGAGATCTAAACTAAAGGGCATACAGTATAATAAACAAAGTTACCTTGTGTCCTAGCATGGAGGGAAGTGACAAAGAAGATGTTTACTTCTCTCCTTGCAAACCATGAATATAGCAAAGGTTATAGAGGTTTTAACATTGACACCTAGAACTGAGCAACAGGTGTCAGCAATGTGCATAACTCAGAGTTCAGTGACGTTGCGCTGAAAGTTAGCTACCAAAACCAAATATGCATGCTGAAAGCTTAAAAACTTGTGAAGCAACAGGTTCTTCCTCACACCTTTCTGAAGAAAACTTTATTTTGTTTTCTTATGAAGATGATTACACCATCATTCTACTGGTCCAGCCATATCAAGATCAAATAGGCCAGAGAACTAAAACAATCCTGGGTCCAAAGGTCTCTAAATTAACTAAAGCAGAAAAATACAACAGTGACATCTGGTGGGATATTACACGTCTTGAATACCGATACAGAGTGAGTGCTCCAGGTAGATGCTGCCATGTTAGTGAAATCCAAATCACAGGGATGTTTCAAACACCTTGAGGAAACTACCTCCAAGAATTCTTAGAAGGCAGTTTGAAGGCAAAAGAGAGTCTAAACCTGTACAAGAAAGGTGGGATTAATAAAAATGGCAAAGTGTGTGTGTGTATTTGGGCAGGTATAGAACTAAAAAGAAAAAAAAAAAAGATATGCATGTGTGTTTGCTTTCATGGGTTTGATCAAGGGGGCACTAAGCTTGTCCTGAGGCGTTTTCTCTGTATTGCCAATGTTGCGTTAGATGCTTTCTTCAGATTTCATCCTGCTGTGAATTCCAGTCACTCAGACGAAAAGAAACGGCCCGAGGGCTTGATGGATGAGAAATGAGAGGCGCTACAAGCTATGTCGGGTTTCTTGCAGCCTATCTGTGGGCGGAGTTCGTCTTTGTGTGTGTTCAGGTCTCATGTGCATGTCGATGTCTATGTC
>OMNM01034789.1:0-10000 GCA_900302745.1 Parablennius parvicornis | reverse complement strand
CTAATTACCAGTGCAAAGTATATCTCCATTATCAGCCAGTATTACAAATACACTGCATTAATCTGTACCGTGGCCGTTTTATGTAATTTTAGCAGATTTTCAGAGAGAAATCCCAGTGGATCAAACTGATGATTTTGTCCAAGAATGAAAAGTTGCATTCTGTGATTGGAATAAGTCAAATGTTTTGAGATAAATATATATTTTCTAAACAATGTCATATTTAGAGAAGTAAAAAGACAACAAGTGGATGCATAGTAGCTTTTTTGAGCTTTGTGAAATCAAAGAGAGAAGCTCGTCTCAGTGACCTGACGAACGCGTTTGGAAGCGGGAGATCGATCAAACTGGACTTTGTTTATCTCTCAAAGACTCAGAAGAGAAAGGTCACATGACCAGACCAGTTAATAATGAAGCTCTCAGGATTTTGGGGGGAAAAAAAGATGCAAGTAAAGAGTAAAACTCAGCCAGTAATGATAATCTACCTTTTGTATGACAGCACTCATTTTACAACTGTGATGTTAAACCACTTTTTTTTCCAATAGAATTATTATATATTTTCTTGGCTTGCCTTATTTTGGAGACAATTCTATTAAAACGTCAAAGAACAGGATTCTGTGATATTTTTATCAAAGGATGAGGCGAAATAATCTATCTTTTTTTATAATAATACTGAAAAAGCTCAATGTTATTTCTTCCCAGCTGTAACCTGCGTCTCAGCGTCTGGTTTCTCTAACCTGTGGAGGGGCGTGCTCGCTGTGGGTGGGCAGGGTCTCTGTCATTCTACTCTACTGCTGCTGCTGCGTGCGACTGTAGCGTTTAGTGTGTTCAGCGCAGCCAGGAGGAGGGCACCCACTGGGGCTCAGTGTCTAGTTTGTTGATGAGCCGCAGCAGCTCGTTGAAGGCTTTGTCCTGGTCCGTGTTTACGATGACGGAGTCGAACAGGTGACCGCAGCTCTGCTCCATCTCCCGCGCCTTCTCGATGATGTCACGCAACTCTTCGGGCTGAACGGAAACACACACACACGCGAATCATCAGTGACATCAATATAAACACATTCAATGTGTATTTTCTACAACAATGAAGATAGTTGTGAGTGTGTAAGCATAGGTGTGTGTGTACACGCTTAAAATGTCTGTAAAGAGATTGTTTGTGTGTGTACTTAAGATTAGTTTGTGTGTGGACTTGAAATCTAATTGCTTTGTCTGTAATGAGAGTTGAGTGTAAAAAAACAAACACATTTTTATATATAATTCTATAATTATCTATGAAAGTGTGAATAGATGTTTTTGTGTCTGCAGGGAGAATTTGTTTGTAATTCAGATGTGTGTGTGTGTGTGTGTGTGTGTGTGTGTGTGTCAACACTTATGAGTCTGTCATGAGATGTGTGTGTCTGTAATCATATTTATATACACTTCAGATATTCACGGCCATAATGGGACTCGTGTGTGCTCACTTAAAATGTATATTTACAAAGATTTGCAAGTGTTTTTGCATAGCTGAATGTGTGTGTGCTCTGTTAAATGTCTGATCTCCAAAAGTAAATTTACCCTCTGCTATGAGACGGGTATAGGCGTGACTAAGAGGGCTTGTTTAACCTCAGTTTGGACTCACAGGCTCACATCCTTCAAGCTGACATGTTCTGTTATGCTTTGTTAGTACTCGCTGAATGCGACGGTTACTACTCAGTGGCAAAAACATTGTAGACCTGACGAGATGACGCGCAGTAAAAAAAAAAAAAGTAATCAACTTGTCTGTCCACAATGAGGGCAACAAAAACCCAAATGTTCAGATTAAAGCAAGACTGATGCTGGCTGGATTGAAGACAGACATTTACAGGTCGTTGAACACACGTACTAATATAAAACTGGACTTCGTGAATATCTGAATTGTATATAAACAACAAAACAAATGCACATATAAACAGTCAAATCTCAGTACAGATACACTCGTCTCCACACACACAATGCACAAAGCCCTTCGGCTACTATGTTAGCCGTATCCTTTAGCACTGTGTACACAGACTGAGGTGGGCAGAGAACGGAACCTTGGGATTCTTGTTATCTTTAGCCAACAGAGCTCGTAGTCTTTCTTGAGAAGGTGGAGCGATGAAGATGATGTAAGGCTTCAGGTCTGAACTCCGCAGCACCTTGAGAGCCTGTAAACACACACAAAGAAACTGTAATCACAATGTGTGTGTGTGTCTGTGTGTGTTGTTTCTTGTGTGAACTTGGCTTGAGTGTACAGACCTGTGTGTGCAGGCAGAGCACGCAGATTTTTCCAGTGTTGATGACCTGCCTCACTGAGTCTGTGCTGGTCCCGTACAGGTTCTTCTCGAACTCTCCGGACTCAATCAGCTTCCCTGAGAGGAACCCAGCAAACCAAAATTCCATTTGTATTTCTCTCACTGAGCGTATTGCTCTTCTAAAAAACGCAATGCATTACGAGGAGCCTTACCAGCGGCGAGCTCCGCCTCAAAAGTCTGACGTGAAACAAAGTGGTAGTCCCGACCGCTCAGCTCTCCTTCCCGGCGGTTCCGCGTGGTGTCTACAACACAACACATCAGTTTATCCGCATGTTCTCGTGGAACTGATTCGTCCTTCCGCGTGTTTCTCTGAGCTTACGAGGTACGGCCCCGGCGAACCGATCCGATTGGTTGTTGAGCAGCCTCTGTCGAAGCTCCGCCTGCCCGCAGCCGGTCGGGCCAATCAGCGCGATGGGACGCTTCCTATTGGCTGGCTGGTGGTACAGAGCCATCTCCTCGTAGGTGAGGATCTCGTCGTTGTCAAGATCTAGAACAAGAAAATAAAAAGGGAAAATAATGCAAAACGTAGAGGAGAAAAAAAAAGGCATTATGTGCTCTACAGGAGAAAAATGTGCGGTGGAAGAGGAACTCTTTAGCATCAGTTCTTAATGTTTGTTAGGATGACAAACAGGACATACCATCATTTCTGTGAGCATTGTACAGCATCTTCTTTCTCTTCCTCTTGTTCTTCTTTGCACACCACAGCTTTCCTGCAACACCAATGACATTAACTTGTGAAAACCAATACTGAATGATTTTCTACTCTTTAATAGTTGGTAATTCAAACTCAAAAAATGGATGACACGAAGTGAAACTGTAACTTGTGGATTCCAGAGGAACTGACCAGACTTCTCTGGCTCCTTGTCTTCTTCTATCGTCTGCTTCATGGCTTCTCTCTGCTGCTGGAAACTCTTCCCTGAGGAGGAAAGACGAACAACAGCCGTTTCATCGCACGTGGTTCTAGAGTGACATCCAGCCACTGATCGGCTCGGCAATCTGATGCCGGACACAGACGACAGCCGTACCTGGTACCAGTCCAGCCAGCGGCTGGTTGTCCTCATCCCCGTCCCTGAAAGCCTGCCACCAGTTGGGGTCTGCCTGGCTGATAATGTGGAGAATATCTCCTTTCTGGAAGGATAAGCCCAGCTCTCTGCACGGGACGTAAGGGTCATCCGAGGGGTCGTAGTCGAAATGGGCTTTGACGTGCACCTGAAGAGTGATTGACAACAAACAGGCAAGAGGAGGTTCTTAAGTCGCTGGCCGTTACAAAGACAAGGCAGCGTCTTTTACCGAGCCAGTTTTGTTTATTTCCTCTCTCCACATGCTGGGAGAGAACTGAGCACTCACCACAGACTCTTTGACTGGAGGGGGTTTGCTCTGAGCGCTGGGAATCAACACGAAGGTCAGAAGGCCGTGCATGTCCGCCTGATCCAAACAAACACACACACAGATTGTTAGAGGAATAGAGAAGCTCTTTTACAGTTCACACTTGATTGGAAACAGCAATCCTCTTCTTTTCACAAGTAAATATAAATTCCTAAATCCCACTTTTTCCTCTTCTGAAGAGTCGTCATGTGTCATCACACTGAACGATGTCACAGTGGAGAGAAAAGCTTGTACTTGTCTTCAAAAATGATTGCAAACAATGATGCAAAACACTTTCTACAAGTCTTCAACGAAACTGAAACTATTCAGTTGCTCTATTTACCAGAATGTCAAAGACTTGGTTGACATCTTTCCCTCTGATCTCGATGCCGTTTATCTCTAGTATTTCGTCTCCTTCAGATAAAAGTCCGCTCCGCTCGGCTGCTCCCCCTCGAACTATTCGGCTGATCACAACACTCTCCATTTCGTTTCGAACGGTCGCCCCCTGCAGGACAAACACATGAGCGCAGATCAGATATGAGCACATAACCTGTTGACAAAAGTTAGACTTGAATGATATATTTTAATGCTTTGAAGATAATTAATAACTGAGGGGAAAAAATGAAAAAAGAGCACATGTGTCATTCATGTGGAAACTAACAGCAGCTTGACTCTGGCAGAGCACTGCAACCTTTGATATTTACAGAGTGTCCTGTCAGGACCTTGTGTCTGTGAAACTGGCTCCTGCTAGAATCTGATATTCAGAGAAAAGACAAAACAGAAACAGAAATGCAAAGACGTTGCAGTTTTGGTATCAAGGAATAGACGAGCCTGTCTGATAAAGTAATGGGTAATTCAACAAAACAGAGATGGACATTGATAATAACATATTACGTACAGCCACTTCGATCCGAGTATCACTGGTTCATTTACAGCCCATTAATTGGCTCATAGCAGCTTTCTCGTAGAATTGATGTTAATTTGAATCATATTGCTTATCAGGCCAAACATCAGAAGAAAACGCAGAAGGCACCAATTTTCCTCTCAGTGAGCATTTTCAGTGTCCAAAGCTGAGGAGCTTTGGAGTGAAGTCGTGATGGGGCGCCATGTTTGACTCACCAGAGGAACGTCTTGGGCCTTCTCAATGCGGACTATCTTGACCGTCTCTCCTCCCCACTGGGTGAGTGTTTCTCCTTCAGCAGACGGCGGCTCCGGCTGCATCTCCGTCTCTGCTATGCTGTCGTGGGCCAGGAGCAGTGACTGTAAAACACACACACACACCGCTCAGCTGGAAGATAGAATCATGTGAAAGCAACCATTGACTGATCAATGGTAACGTTTGGGATTCCTCAGTCAGAAAAGGCAATTCTGAATGTGTGTGTGTGTACCTGGATGTGCGTGTCTGACAGCAGGCTGTGGAGTTCCAGTCCTTCTTTATTGTGACTTGATTGAATGATATTTCTGACCTGAAACCATGGCAACGACAAATGACATTACGGGTGTTACAGGAGAGCAGTTACGGTTGTGACATCTTGTCTGAGTCTCACTTGCAGTTAATCGCTGTCACGTCATATTAAACTGACCCTGGAATGTGTCAAACCTTTTACAGATTCGAAAAAATGTATCTTCTGAAAACTTTTAAAACAAAAAATTTAAGTTGATCAGCATTGCTGGATTTCATGAGGGATTTTGGTTTCCTGCAGCAAACTCTTGACCTTTACTCCTGCTGAAGAACACGGATAAGCAATAACATGTTTTAGCTGGTTTATGTCCTTTTATTCCTCCCTCCCTGTAAACGGTGCTTTCTCCCATTTGCCCCACATCCAGAAAGTGTGATTTCAGCAACACTTTGTCTGCCAACATGTAGCAGCAGGTTCTTGGAGTTTGACATCAGTCTCATCACTGACTGTGAATGTGCTCCACCCAGCAATGATGTGCCGAGTCTCAAAACATGTTCCCATGATAAAATGCCAAGCCTTACTGTTCTTGCTGTTTTGTGACTAAATGTAATTATACAAGCCCTTTGACTGAATAACTCCAATTTAGAAGTTACCCCCTTAAACAGGCCCAAAAGAGAATTTCAAATTGCAGCAATAATTTAAATAAGAATGCATTTAGACAAAAGCCTTTTGGGAAAGTCTGCTACTTTCTGCTCTTACGTTAGAAATGGATATGCGAAAGAGAAAAAAAATACACATTTCATTTATAACGCGCCTCAGTCAAAGTTGGATTTCAGTTCTCTTGAATTGGTACCTGGCCCGGAAAGTTCTGAAAAACACAGAGTGTGACGGAAGCTAGCGGCGAGCTGCGTCTGAAACCAAGAGATCCTCAAATAATCCGGCCTCGTTGTGGCAGTTTATATTCCTCCTCATTACTTTTCCACTTCATTAAGTGTGACAAAGGGACGTGTTTCTAGGAGTACAGTGTGAACCGAGAGCTTTTCTCCATTTGAAGCCAAATGCAGGGCAGGGGGCGGAGATGCCGACGCGGAGCACAAATAATGTGCTGCTTATAATGAGATTCCACTGAAATGAGCCCTGAATAGCTCTGACAGCCAGCCAACTGCACACAGGAGCGAGGATATAATTGCCGCACTGATCATACGAGCATCATGGACATTAGCTTGGCTGGAAAATGGCTATTTTCCAGCAACTCGTCATCGGGCTTTGCCTTGAAACATTTTAATCAGTCACTTTAACAACTCTCAACTGCATAAAAGTTGTGCAAAAACTCTTAGTTGAGTCTGCACGTGTTACTATAGTCACGAGTGTTTCGGACCTAATTGATGCTGAACAGAGCTGCTCTGTATTCAAACACACTGTCCCACTCTGTGTATTGCACTTCTATCAGATGACTATAAAGAGATCAAACTATCATCAAAGCAGGAGAAAGAAAAAGAAAAAAGTGAAATTAAAGCAAATGTGTGTTACCTCCATGGCCAGAGGAAGTGCCTGCTGTGTGTGTGGGTACGGGGGAGAGGGCCGGTGCATGCTGGCAGCCACGGCATTATGGATCTTCAGCGCCGACTGGAAGTCAGACTACAGATGGGCGAGAGAATTGGAGTTCACACGGTCATAGTATGTTATTACCATGGTATTAGCATATTAGCATGTTTTCCCTTCCTACACCTATATTTGCACTTTAAGAATAGCGAATTTCTATAAACGAGTATCTCACAAAATCAGATTTTAGAGGTGAAACTATTCCTCAGATATATGGTGTGTACTGACATCTTAATTTTTTCTGCCATTCCTCGACAGCTGAGGAGAAATATACAATGATGGGACACAGATGGATGATAAAATGGTGAAACAACTAAATACGCCTGCCAATCTAAGAATCTAAAAATCTAAGAATCCGAGATCTACCACGGTGTGTTCTGGCCCAACACATTGAATTAACCTCCTGGTTTATCGTCAAAGTATGTCTTCTCAGGCCATTATCAGAATCAGAGTGTGGCTGGTGGCTTAATGTCAAAATGCCTGAGTTAAATCTTGTTGCCAGAATGTTTGAATAATTTTTACCATTGTAAAAGGCAATCTCACCTCCACCACACCCTGGACAATTGTTAAAAAAAAAAAAAGAAAAAAAAGAGGGAGCCTCATAACACACGATATGTGAAATACAGTGTTTTTGTCATATTCTGTGCAGCCTCTGAGGCCCCTGTTGTCTTGGGGCTTTTTGTACTTTTCTACCTCCAGAGGTCAGCGAGTTTCTGAAAAAATACTACAGAGTGACTGGAGGCTCTTTCCATCTAATTCCTTCTAAATTACCTTGTTTAGTAGTGCAAGAACCAGCTCGATGTCATTCTGACTCTGCTGGTCCGTCAGGCACCCGCGGATCTGCTTCAGCGACAGCAGCAGCTCCTCCACCTCTGCCAAAAACACACACACGTCGCATCAGCAAACAGAGACACGCTCGGAGATCACCAGGGAGGAGTCAGTGAATGGGCTCAAAATAAGACTTTTTTTAAGATGCTCAGAGGAAGACAGCGGGAGGCGGCCTGCTCCGCCTGTCGTGGCTCCTGCTTTTCATTTCCTCCTCACTCTACAATACGTCTTCCTGTTTGTGTGTGTGTGTCAACAGTGCCACCCCCGCAAACAGAGCTTTAATTAAGTCGCCCTGGAGTGCCTCCTCTCGTGTGCTTCTCTCCCTCCCTGAGGAATTCCCTCCCTCATGGGAGACATGTCCTCCTCACATTCCTCGCTCCCTCTTCTCATCTCCTCACTTTCACTCTCTTCAGTCTCCTTTTCCTGAATTTCTTACCCCCCGCCCCTCCTGCACTTGAACCTCTTACTTTTTTATCCCCCCCCAATATCTTTACAGAACCGCTGTTCCACAAACTGTCTGATGTGTGTGTGTGTGTGTGTGTGTTTCTGTTTACCCGGCAGTGGGTGCGTTTGCTGGCTGCCAAGCACCGGCTGCTGTGGTATATATGTGTCTTGCAGGAATGTGGGGTTGTCGATCCCGATTTGAGGGTTCTGGGAGAGCTTCCTGAGTCTGAGCGACGTGTTCAGATCCAGCTGGCGGCCCTCTTCCTCTCTACGCCGCCGAAGGTCCTCCTAAAACGCGCACACAGGTAAAGGCATCATCGACACACGACCACAGGAATAATGTATTACCACAACTTTAGGAAGTAATTATAAAATAACATCATTACAATTAATAACATTTTCTCCCAACCAGAAAAAAGATTTATATGATTTTTCAAACCAGAAGCTGTCAGACACACTTAACGCTGCTGTACACACACACACACAACATCAGTCATGATTACACAGGTGACGCACCAAACCAGAGAGATTTTCTCATCCTGAATTCAGACTAAACAGGCATGAAAATATATTCCCTCTTGATGGTATTACTTTGACCTCCAGTACTACTGAGAGGAACTTGAGAGGCTTCTTTGACCAGGACTTATCCTTCCACTCCCACGTTAAACAAGTCTGCAGGACTGCTTTCTTTCATCCATGTACAGCCAGGAACATGTGTTGGCTGAAAAACATGCATTTGTTATATCAAAGACTAAAGTCTGAGGATTCATTTTTATCAGGATGTCCCAATAACTTTTTTAAGTACCAAAAGGACCGAGCATGAGTGATGATATTTGTTTTCATTGGCTTCCTGTGACAACTAGAACAAGAATTTAAAATACTTGTTTTAGCATAAGCTCTGGCTCAGTTCAGGATCAGGCTTAAAAAAAATCCTTTTTCATAAAGCTTTACTGTCACAGTTGGAGCAGGTCACGTTGGACAATGTTGTAGTGAAGCTGCTTTATGTTTATCCTGCTGGGAGACCTGCAATACACTCCCCAAACTATTTGTCTCTTTCTTGTAGCCTCTCCTCTCTGTGCAGGACCTCAGACAGTAGAACTGACCTGGTCCTGACCTGCGTCTCCTGCCGCCATCAGGTCTGCAGCCAGTTAATTGTTTGTTGCAATATGCCTTTGCTGTATAATTTTCTCTCTTAGAATGACTCCATTCAAGCCCGTGCGAATCAAGGCTGCTAATGTGATTCAGTAGAATCTTCTTTCTCCTATACGTTTTTTTTTCCTTCTCCTTTCCACCATCACTAACTCTTGCACATGTGGGATTGTTGTGTTTTAGTCTGTATTTTGGGACGATTTGAAACTGCAACTGGAAGACCATGTTTGTATTGGATCTCCATAAATGAAACTGAAATGTACTGATTTGAATCATTGAGCTGTACAACAGCATGACTCCATGATGTCAACAATTCTGACTGCTACCGCAATAGAACATTTTTCTGGTCAATATAATGGGAGGTTATTTAAGTTTTATAATCTAAATAAAATGAGATAAACACCGACAATAATCAGAGGTGGTTGAGTATGAGAATAGTAGCATAGTTGGAAACATGGATTTTCTCTAAAGTCTATACAGTAACATATTCATGTATTCTTTTAAATCAACAATCAAAGCTATCTCTCCTCGCTGTGTCGATATCTGAGACCTAACTCGCTACAAGAGGCCAGAGTGGGATGAAGTTACGCTCAAAGAATCTGTGCCTGCACATACCTGGTGCTGTCGTATCCTTTCCAGCTGTGCCGATCTTCGGACAGGTAACGTCCGACTGCCCAGCTCTCCCGGGCAGTCCACAGCCATTTCCCGATGCTGCGATCCTCCCCTCAGCTCTTCATCTCCTCCTCCTCCTCCCTCCCCGGCGAGGTGGCCGTTCAGATGGGAGGTTGTCATCCCGCATACACGTGGTGCGCCGAGCGTTGGCGTCTGAGGAGATCCTACGGCAGTGCAGGTGAAAGCAAGTCTGTGTGTTTGGGAAGCCTAGGAGGGCAGCTCGGTGAACGCAGCAGCCAT
>OMNM01034788.1:0-10384 GCA_900302745.1 Parablennius parvicornis | reverse complement strand
GCGGCTGCAATGGTAGTAAAAAACAAATAAACGGAAGCAAACAAAATGTATTTTAACATAAACTTTTAAACTTATTTGATTTTGTTAACATTTTTTTGTGTGTTTGGAATTGTTGGCTGACGATGTCTTCCTGAATTCCATGACATCTCACAGCTGTCTCCATCTTGCAGTAGGCCTTAGAATGGTTAATATTATTGGCCGTTGTTTACGCGCGCTTGTGAGAAAAGCAGTTAGATAACAAATGAATATTAATTATCACAGTTGTTGGCAGAATTTTAATGGAAATGATTTTCACAGGAATCGGTTCTCTGTCACCTTCACAGCAATCTGTAAGTCTCATCAGTAATATGCTGACATGGAGGTGAGCTGCCACCGTTTCATTTCCCACACAACCAGTATCTCTGATGCCGATGTCTCTTGACACATTTAGATACGACGTCGTAATGATATAAAGGTGTCGGCGGGAGTTGAAATGTTGTGACTGTTACAGTGCTAATTTAGTTTCAGTTTGAAATCCTCCAGTAAACAGATTCTTGCTTTCTCCCGAAGCTTGAGCTTTGGATCGTCTCACAATGAGCTGAGGAATGTGCTTCCTGCTCTCCACCACATGCCTTCAGGGGAGCTCACACTAAGATTTCTGTTTGTGCTGAAGTGTTTATTACAGAATATCTTTGTTAACCCACCTGAGTGCTTTGTCCTCAGTGAATTGGAGCTGCGTCTTGTTATCTGTTGAAGCTCCTCACTGACTCGTCTTTGCCAGCAAACAAAAATCTCAGTGGATCATTTAAAATAAAGCCTCTCTGACTAAGTTTCCTCGGAGCGTTAAACCTACAGCTCTCCAGCCCACAGACGTACACTTGTTGAGCTTGTGTTCTGCAACACTAACGGTGTTGTCATTAAGCTGTCACAGCCCGAAGCACCACAGCTCCAGATGTCCTGAATGAACCAAAGCATGTCAGTGATGCTACGAAGCCATGTAACATTGAAAGTAGAACTTTTTTCTACCCAACCTTCATGCCTGAGTTGTAAATGATCTGTTTACTTTCAGGCTTGAAGTCGGGAACTGGTAGAACATCTTTAAAGCAATTACAAGACATTTGTGATGCGTTAATGACTTGAGCATTAATTGTCTCGTCGACCATCCGCCCCCTGTATATGAACGCACATTGGTGCAGACTGGCCACACACCACCTTGTTTGCCCCTCCCTCTTTTTTTTTTTTTGCCTTTATTTCATCAGGAGAAACCACATTGAGATTAAGAATCTCTTTTTCAAGTGTGTCCTGATAACGTAAAACAATTTTACATTACCAAAACAATGTTTTATAAACACAATAAAAGACAGAGAAGACAAGTAAATAAAAACAATAAAAGTACAATCAAGAACATTTAAAAGATAAAACTATAAAAGCCACCGAATAGTTAAAAATAAATTAGGTAAAACAAAAACAGGGTGAGGATTTTAATTCCGCTTGCTTTAAAAGGAAGGAGCACACACTCTGTGGTTTTTGTACAAGGTGGTGCTGCTGTCACTACACCTTTCATACTAGTCTCAAAGAGCTTGTGCTTCTTTGCCGTGGTGTTAATTGATAGTTTACCATGTCGCCTTTGCTGCATTTGTCGGAAACTCTTGCAGCACCACTGAGGAAAACTTCTGAATGCCAGTGTTGCCCGAGGAAACTCCAATTATAGGGTGGGCGGACTTCATGTCTATATTGAATAGCGACAGGCGAGGGTGGATGGGAACAGGCAACTTGTTGACTGATGGACACATTAATTTCTCTATCTGTTAATCTTTACACACCTTGTGTCTGAATGCATTTATCATTTGAACCAAGTGGCATTTCACATTGAAGTTATTTCTTTTGCACATAATTATTTCAATTACAAATTGAGTGAATAATATTTGAATTGTTGTTCCACTGGTAAAGTTATTTTCCAATATGCTTTACAGTTTGATACTGTGTTTATAGTGACTACCAGTGTTGTATTATCCACCCCTATGGGATTGTTATGCCTGCATGTACGCATGCAGCATTACCTGGTTCATATTTCATTGTGTGTGTTGTGTGCCAATGCACCACTGGGTATTTCAGTGCCGGCCCAGTTTGAAAGTGACATGTTGTCGTGCTGCAGTAGTGTATTGTAAATATAGCTGGCAAAAGACTTCACACCATGGGATCCATGCTGGGCTTCTCTTTGAAGCCTTCATCCCCTCGTGTTCACGTATTTACAAGAGCTGCAGTAGGGACCATACCCGAGCTGCTAGAGTTAAAGTAAGTTTAATTGAATTTAGACCTATTTGGTCATTTGTCAGACAATAGTGGAGCCTAAATGCTTGTAAAGAAATTCAGTCTCCGAAGACACGCAGCAGGGGCACTTGTGCTGTGAGTCATCCAACCTAAAGCAGTGGAACGTAATTATAAAAGGTCAATTGTGTAGAACTCTTTTCAAAATGAAATTATCCCATAAAGAAAAAGACAAATGGAAATAGGAACGTTATTTTTCTTTTTACTTTAAGTGCCACTACTGTCTTTTCTTTTCACCTGCTCTGGGACTGTCTATGTGAGATCGGTGACATTGAATGTTTTGCATGTTATATAAATTTGTTTCCCTACAAGAAAATCACCACGGTGTCAGCATTAGCAGCTACGCTGTGGTCAATTTCCTTGTACAGCTTCAACACAATGGAGTGTGTGGGAACTTTGAAATGTTTGTAAATGTATGGACTGAGTGAAAACCAGCATGCTCCGGCGTGTCTGCACAGGTTACAAATCAGAAGTGCCTCTTTTAGCATTTCGAGCTAACCCGCCTGGCCTGCAGGCAGTGGCACTTCCTTTTTTCCTAGGAACTGTGCTCAGTGAAAGACACTGCAGGATTAAAAACACAAACCAGAATTTGTTATCTGTTGGTGTCATTCCTTAGAAGAGAAGCGTGTCACAGGTGATTGCCCTTCTAACGTTGTGATAGCAAGCTTTCTTAGCGCTGCCATTTATGAAGTAAGAAAATAGAGGCAATGTTTGCACGTCATTGTAAATTCAAACATTGTGCCATGAATGTCACTTAAAGGTTCCTATTTACTTGTTTCCCCCATGAAGTCATATTTTTGCTATTCAAATCTACTTTACACACAGGCCGAGAGCGGTTGTGTAGTGGATGCTTTTTGCAGATGATCTGCAACCTAATACGATGCCTCGGTGCCCCTGATATAGACAGACTTATTGTTGTTGTAATGCTAAAGTGCTATTGATACTTCAGTCGTCTGCGCAGTCAGAGACTTTCAGTAAATATATATGCTGTCAGTGCATCGCCTGTTGTAATAGTAAACTGTTTTTGCTGATACAATAGTCAGCCTGCTCTAAAAATTAAACTCAGTAAATGTTCAACTTGTAAGTTCAGTCAAAAGCTGCACAGCGGCTACAGATTGTGTTTATACAATGAAAAATAACTGCGTAACATGACACATTCACAAACAGTTGGTTTCTGAGGAATCCCACCCTTTTTCTTGTTTACTCTCTAAATGTTATTGCTTCCTGTTTCATGTGCGTCCATTTTTTTTTTTTTCTCCCAGGGTTCCATCTGATTCCTCGTCTGTCCGGCATCGTGCCAGAGAGCTGCCTGTTGATCGTGGTGGGCCTGCTGGTAGGTGGGCTCATCAGACTAGCTGGAGAGAAGGTCCCACCAGTGTTGGACTCTCGGCTGTTCTTCCTCTGCCTGCTGCCCCCCATCATCCTCGACGCTGGCTACTTCCTGCCCATCCGCCCCTTCATGGAAAATGTGGGGACCATCCTGATGTTTGCTGTCGTGGGGACTCTCTGGAACGCCTTCTTCATTGGGGGCTTGCTGTATGCAGTGTGTCAGATCCAGCCGGGCAACCCGTCGCGACTCCACCAGCTGGAGCTTCTGCCCTGCCTGCTGTTTGGCTCCATCATCTCGGCCGTGGATCCCGTCGCTGTGCTGGCTGTGTTTGAGGAGATCCACATTAATGAGCTGCTGCACATCCTGGTGTTTGGTGAATCACTGCTCAATGATGCTGTAACTGTGGTGAGTGACCGAACGCCAGAGCAGATGCCTCACCTGCCTCCTGTCGCAGCATTTACCACACTTCTTAAAGCAGCTGTGGATCCAGGCCAATCTTCGGACCTGTTCCAACAGTCTACTCTTGAAACTTCAATATAACACTCTTATCGATATAAAGGCGATGCTTCTAACTCTACGTAGTGTAACTGCTGAGCAGATCAAAGAGAAACAAAGAACCAGACTTCAGTGACACAGTGTAACAAATGATACTATGCCGTCGTGTTTCTTGGATATTTTCACTTCTTAACAGCCGTACTTTTTAAGTAGCAGTGAATCATTTCAGCAAAGCGTTCTTGACAAGTTACTGACAAACTGTTAATGACATCAAGTGGTACAATATGTGAGCTCTTTGCTGGTCTCTGAGTTGTGTTTTGGCACAGATTTTGAGTGCAGGCTTTTGTAAAATCTTCAGTTGCTGTCAGAGTTTTCAGCTTTCTTTTGATTTTTGTTGGCTCTGGTTGGGATGTAGTTTTAAACATTGTATTGTGTCTATTCTAGGTACTGTACCACCTTTTTGAGGAGTTTTCAGGAGCCGGCACGGTGACGGTGCTGGACGGCTTCCTGGGAGTCATCTCCTTCCTTGTGGTTGCAGTGGGTGGTGTCCTAGTGGGAGCAATCTACGGCATCTTGGCTGCCTTCACCTCCCGCTTCACCTCCCACACCCGTGTCATCGAGCCACTTTTTGTCTTTGTGTACAGCTACATGGCCTACCTGTCAGCTGAGATGTTCCACCTCTCTGGCATCATGGCGTAAGTGTGTTCACAATATTCAGATCCTGAAATGTGCAGAGCCCAATTCGAGTATAATATCGGCGAGGTTTACTTCCCTGCTGTTAAACTGAATTGTTTAGTATTGATTTTAACAAACAAATTGTCAAATTGTCAATTGTCAAGACAACTTGTCAAGTTAACCACTAAGGATAGATTATTTTTGGCTTCTGTTAACTTAATTCATTCAAAATTATTTCAGTTTAGAAATATTTAGAAATATTTGGGGTAAATTTGTCCATTGCTACAACCTTGAATACCTCTTTTGCACAGCATGTTTTTCTTCAGCGCTGTATTGCTTAAATTGTGTTTCTGGGACCTACTATCAAATGTCAACTAAATTAAAACTGTAATTAGCTCTAAGAACAGCAGGTTAATATTATAGTAGTTAACAAGTCGATGTTCTGGTCTGTCATCAGGGACAGTTGCTACTTCCTTGTTAGAAAACTTGAAACCATGTAATTTTACTGTGATTCCTTGAAAGTTCTTTCTAGGTTCTTGTCCTGTTCAGTCTGGTGCTTTGCTGCTGTGAGCAGATTCAGTGATTTCAAATAAGTAGTTAGATTACTATGTCTGCTTGCTTGTATCTGTTCTGCTTATTTATCCAAGCACGCCCTCCTGATTCAGCGGTTTTTTTTTCCTTCTTTTTTTTTTTAACAAATGGCTTTTCCCTCTGTCATGTGTTATATACAAGCAGCAGGGTAGCTGTTTCACCTCACACATCTGTGTTGGTTACACTCCATACAACCTGCAGTTTAATGAATTCGTCTGATTTAAACCAAGCTCAGATTTATTGACACATCAACATTTTCTTCAGTGGCATTTCATCAGCTCTTCCAGTATGTAGCAATCTATTTTCTGTTTAAGGCCGGAGGTGTTATTGATGTTGCTGACAGGAGAAGCTGATATACTATGTCTCTACTGAGTATCAAGGCCGCTGAAAGTGTAGCTTCAAGGACAATCCCTTCTGATGCATTCAGCTGTCTCGTTGCGCTTCACAATAAAAATCTGGATTTGTTCTTCTTTTTATTTTATTTATATCATTTCTTTATAAAAGAGGAATTGAGAGCATATTGTGAATTCCTTTCATCTTTCTATAATAGCCCAAAAGCCAGACTGATATTGACAATGAGAGTGACGGGGTGAATGTTAAGAAGCCACTGCAGCTTATGTGACGTTTGTTTTTGGCCTCCACGTTTTTTGACGTTGAAACATTGCTCGGCCAAAAGGGAACAGAGAAGTGGTTACTAGACAAGTGTTGTGTGACAAGGGAAGTGTTTGTCACAATCGGTGTGGAAAACTCACAAACTACAATATTCAGGACTGCATTTTTCTTAAAATATACATGTAACTCTTTGCTTTATTTTAGTAAGCCATTCAAGAATGATTTGAATGATGAAGCAGGAAGTCTAGAAACAAACAAACTTTTTTTAAGCTGGAATGCTTCCTGGAATTCAAATATCTCTTCTACATCCACTTATTTCACTATCGTTCATCTAAACCAACTTTTCTCTGTTGTTTTTTTTTTTTCCCAGGTTAATAGCATGTGGCGCAGTAATGCGACCCTATGTGGAGGCGAACATATCCCACAAGTCCCACACCACCATCAAGTACTTCCTGAAAATGTGGAGCAGCGTCAGCGAGACGCTGATCTTCATCTTTCTGGGTGTAGCCACGGTGGACGGACCTCACTCCTGGAACTGGACCTTCGTCTCAGTCACGGTCATTCTGTGTCTGGTTGCACGAGTCATAGGTCAGCACAGAACCACAGTATCTTTTTACGCCGTTAAATAAATACAGGAGGGCCACATTCAGATGAAATTATTGAAAGATCCTTTCAATAGTGTTCAATAGTACATATTTGCTATTTTAAGATCAGCGTTGGAACAGTTTTTTCAAAGGAGATAGCAATATCTTATTACACTTTAAAGAGCATTTCACGGGCATCAAACGGCAGCGTCCCTCACGAGTGAAGCCAGAACTGTTGCGATCATGTTTCATCACATAACTGGCGGTGCGTGAAGGCAAGCATCGCTGAGGGTTTCCTCATTTTCAGGATGTCAAAAGTCCTCCTGTTGATGATTTGTAACGCATGTGATGGTGTTTTTGTAGGAGCGATTGGAAATGAAAAAAGCAGCATTGTGTCATGGAGTTACAAATTGTCATCATTTTAAAGGTTTAGCGTCTAGGAGTTAATGCCTGTGCCTCAAAATCAATCAATAATTCCTGCAGTGTGCATAGATCTTCTTATTGTAAAACAGTTTATGCGATTGGTAAAAACAATTTAAAGGACAATCAAAAAAATCAAAGTTTATTTAGGACCTTTTTGTGCATCGGGTTAAATCTTGACCTTGAGTCATCCGGGTTTGAATCCAGATTGCACAAGGAAAAGCACCCAGCATAAAAACCAGCCAAGTGTACAGAGTGTGGCATAACAGCTTGAACCCCAGGAAAAACAAAGCAGCTGAATATGCTCGTTTTAGAACTATGCATCATAAGTTGTTTGACTGATTTTCACAGCACACTTATTGTTTAAAATACTTCTTCCGCTCTCCAGTGGAGAGTCTGGTGAACATCTTCATGCAAAAAAAGATACTTTTGAGTAAAAAAAAAAAGTAATGCGCATGTTATACCAAGAATTGGTTATGCATCTTTAAACAGCTGTTACCAATAACATTGTATGATGTGAAAAATGTGATGAAATCTGCCGTTGAATCACAAATGACACAAATCACACGTGGCTGGGGGATATGATGCATTTTCACGGCTGAGCCGGAAACTAGCATTTAGCTCGGCATTGTTCAACACTATTAGATTGACTCACACCCTCATATTTGGCACGTTAAGACAAAGATTGTACACGTGCGAAACAATTTATATACTGGAGATCAGTGTCTTCACTGTGAACCAGGTCTTTGAATTCTAGTATGCAACTAACCTAAAGTACTTCAAATATTTTATCGTTTGTTTCTTAAAGGAATCATTATATCATAAAAAAGAATCACTTAAGACTCTGTTGATCATATGAGAGATTTTAATGCAAAAGACTCCTGCTTTGACTCTGATCTTGTGCATATTATTCACGCCACATTTTGGATTTTGCAGGCGTGGTTGGTCTGACCTACGTGATCAACAAGTTCCGCATCGTTAAGCTGACCACCAAGGATCAGTTCATCATCGCCTACGGTGGCCTGCGAGGAGCCATCGCCTTTTCCCTTTGCTTCCTGCTGAACAAGGATCACTTTCCAATGAGAGAGATGTTCCTCACTGCCATCATCACCGTTATCTTCTTCACTGTCTTTGTTCAGGTACGTGTGATCGATCAAAGTCACCAAAAATGGCCTGATGATTCAAATGAGAGTCATTGGAAACTGCTTGGATGTGCAATGGTGTTAATATCTTTGATCGTGTATTAAAATTGGAACTGTTATGTTGTGATGGCCACTGTTGGATTAATCTAACTAGATAAGGAATTCCATAACTAATAGTGATTTTACTGTCGTCCTTGAATGGATTAACCCATATTGCACATTGTAAAAATTAATATATTTAGAAAGACTTAAGAGAAAATCGACATAGTTGATTTAAGCTGTACAGAAAAAGAGCCTTTGCCCATTAGGTTTAGACCAATAACCATGTGCCAGTGAAATGACAGAGCTAATCACTGCACCTGTGATGATGTAAATCTGTAAAGTAAAGCCCGCAATGTGGCGAACATCAGTTCTACCTACAGTTGTTAGCTGAGTCTTATTTAAAATGTACAAAGAAATACTGAAATCTTATTCAAGATCAACATTGTTTCTCAATCTGACTTTTGTAGAAAATGTAGAAAATATATCAGCTGTTAAGTTAGCTTCTTGTTGATGTTGAATATTTGCATTGAAAACAGTAGTGGTCCATGCATGCACATATCAGCTCTCGCAGCTCAATTAATGGGTTTGCAGTTAGCTATGCAGAAAATTGATCATTAAATAAATGTCTGTATCAGGAATAAAAAAAGAAACTGTTTTGTCTCATGAGTTGCTCAGCCTCAAGTAATCTGCTTCTTCTGTTTTGTGAAGCAGCGTCTGTCACTTTTAAAATGGGTGTAAAAATGTCCCAGCGAACACATGCAGCGACTGTAGTTATTTTGTTCATGTCAAGCACCGTTCCCAACACCGCTCAGCTGTGTCGGATAAATCTGTCTCCAGGTGCCAGCGTAGGAAGTGAAGTGGATGTGAAGCAGACCCAGAACAACAGCAGCTGCTAAAATAAAACCCTGCAAAGAAGTTCTGTCTCCGCAGAGGCAAGATTAGAAACATATTTTATTCATAGCGTTGAATTCAGCTCTCGCTCGGGCACTCTGATGCAATGATTGATGCAGCCCGGGCGGTGCGGGGCAGAGGCCATCGATGTGGAGATAAGAATAAGAGTTTGTGTCAGCGAGAGGGAGATTTGACTTGTTTCTAATCTGGGAGACACTATGGTTGGCGAAAACTTTATCATGACCAGTTCTCCGTTTTAGTTGTTGAAGATTGTTGAATTGTGGATTTATTTCAGGCTGATTGGCCCCTTTATCTCTGGATGTTCCATCTGTTCATATCTGTTAGTTATTTATTCCTTTGATATCAAGAATTCACATTTCACTAAACATTTCTTGAGGAGCAACTTCAGATTTTCTAAAAGATCTAGCTTTGAACAAAGTTATGGTTTTTGCAGTTTTGCAAATCAAATACCTAAATGCATCCTTTATCTAATGAGATGTAAACTAATGGAGATATTTTTAGTATTCATTTCAGATGAACCAGTTAACTAAGGACAAAGCATGACTTCAGGCTCAGACTTTCTATTTGCTCTAATTGGCGCAAAATGACAATTTGCCTCAGAAGAAACTATTATTTAATCAACTTTCACCCTGCTTCTTTAAATATTCTTGCATGTATATTCATGTAGCGTCAAGACATTAAGAACAAATGATTGACAAAAAACATGAACAGATACATTAGAGAATGAAATGGAAATACCACATATTTAGGAGAAGAATGTAATAAATGCACAGTCATTGAGGCATGAACTTGTAAGATTATAAATTACAAAAGCCATATAAAAGCATTACACGTCATATAACTTGAGAAACACGTTACCTCATACATTGTTTGAAATAAGCCGGGATGATAGATACATTGTACGAGGAATTAGTAAGGAGAGCAGGAATCATCTGTCAGCCACTTCTGCGACAGTGAACCAGACGGTCAGCTTAATGTCATCACAATGATACAGTCAAGCGTTTAGGTGTGGACAACACTCACACTCACACTCACACACACACACACACACACACACACACACACACACACACACACACACACACACACACACACACACACACACACACACACACACACACACACACACACACACACACACACACACACACACACACACACACACTCACACACACACTCACACACACACTCACTCACACTCACACTCACACACACACTCACACTCACACACACACACTCACAAACACACTCACACACACACTCACAAACACACT